>JAHZMX010005831.1:0-12768 GCA_027743895.1 Seira musarum | reverse complement strand
AATGAAAACGATTATTCGAAAAACGGTTGCCAAAACAATGGTCGACAAATTTCGGTACATCCGATCGGGGAGTATGTCATCCAGAAAAAAGGTTGTGCAGTCATATCCTTCCATCAGTAATAAAGGTACTTGCAAGAATGGATAGGCACCAAAGAATAGGGCCACCAAACAGGAAAAAATTCCAATCCAATCCCTTTTCGTCTCGAAGTTTTCATAGTTTTGAAGTCGCTTGTATCCTGAAAAGAGCACAAATCATCACATCGATAAATAAAACGAAATATTTTAATCTCAAAATTATGGTCATTAGCTTAATTTCTCATAACTCATTAGATTAACGATTCATATTCAAGTAAAACAGGTATTTTTAATGTTTTAATTAAACTTGGTGAACTTACTATGCGTCATAGTGGCATCCAGATGCTAATTACTGCTAATTATGTTAATTACTGCTACTCCGGTAAAAATGAAGGCATTTGTAAGGGAAAAGAAAAGTCTGGGCTTTAGAAAATAATGCGAAATTACAACGTAAGCACTACCTACTCCAAAATACAAAATCGTCAACATGTTAAATCCAAAGAAAGTTAATGACGCCTTGGATGGCTTCATTATTAGCTTTGTGTAATTTTCATTCCATTGTACTATATATTCCGGAAAAACGCCTTGAAACTTCCGGTTGACGTAGAACGCAATTTTTTGCAACCTCGTAAGCATTATGATGACAAAACAAATACAGTACGTGAACTAGTAAAACTGATTGGAAACGGCTGAATGTGTTTTGAGCAAAAGGACAACTTAGTTTGTCTAAGAAATCATGAAGTCAAGTTATATATCCTTAGCAATCACAGGCTGTTCAGGAAGTTGCTGAAGAATCCAATCAATTTAAGCTATTAAGCTGTTTTATTTCCTAGTAAGATATCGCTAAAGTTCTAGTATTTTTATTATTTGCTTCCTCAACTAAACCAAACCTCGCTATGCTCGTAAGCACGGTATTAGCTTTCAAACTACGTTCAGCAGTTGACATTTAACTACATAGTATACATACTTACTATCTACTTAAATTCGATTAAATCGTTTAGATTAAAAAACCTAATCTGATTGTTCTTTAAAACTGCTTAAGATATATCCAGGAAGAAACAGGTATTTCAAAAATAATTGGGCAGATAAGGTTAAGATTTGATGAAGAAAGCTAATAACTGATGTGAAAATCGTGTGATTTCTGCCATCTTGAATATGCTTCGCCTACCAAAACAAGTTCAGCTATTGAAAATGAGCATTTTTGGCGCAATAAAATATGCTTCTAAACTGATTGGAAATTAGGAACTGAATCATAACCTGCTTGCTGCTGTCAACATTACGATCAAATCTTTTAAAACAAGCGAATAAATTATGCTTTAATGTCAATCCCTGTGACCACATGACCACAGGTGCATTTAAATAATTTTATATCAAAGTTTGCTTTCCATATTTTCAAATGGTTTTGTTGGGCTCAAACTAAGACCTTACCAAGCAAATGTAAGAGTGTTGATTGAAAGGGGTAATAGGTAGGTAAAGTTGTAAGCTCAGTTGTTTAAGCGCTCAGAATCAGTCAAAAGCGTAAGAATTACTAAAGCATTAGATCTGCTTATACTTTAAAAGAAAGTGTCCGTTATGTGCGATTTCACAATCTGCACAAAGCAGTCTTCAAATGGCTTTAACGCAAGGCCAACGTCTAATACGTCCACATGATCGTCCAATATTGACGCAGCATTTACATTGAAAATTGTGTAGAATTCCCTAAATATAATTTGAATTTGCAATAAACGCTTCATCTTTATTTTCGTGTTTTACTGCACTAACGCCTAACTTTTTTAGAAAGTTTTTTAGCAAAAAGATTTTGAAAAAATTTAATTTACTGTCACACAATTGTAGTGCGGCACATAGGCAGAGACAAATACGACAAAAGTACCTCAAACAATGGTGGAAGGAGAGAAGTTAATCATCAGTATTGAAATCACTTACTGAAATTGCTATCCCTCGCATTGGATAAGGATGACATTTATTGCCTTCACGCTTTCTGCTTTTCACATGACCAGTTTCAGTTGTCCCTTTTCAGTGTTATGTAGTGTTCTACATTCGATTTGGAATTTACATTGCTGTGCAGACATTAAATTTTTGTCCGTATTAATTTATTCGTAACAAGGTAGTTCAGAACCATTACTGATATAGTCGTGGAACCATAAAAATATATTTTCCAAACGCGTAATAAATTTTTGAGGCGATGGATACATATGAGGATGAGCGCCACGTGTTTGGTTTGGTTTGGATATGATATTGTGAAATGTTTTTAGTTTTTGTAATTTCATGGCTTAAAATTTAAGCTGGTTTTATTTAATTGTTTGATGGTCACAATTAAGGACCGTATCAAATCACCAAAGGATTTCGGCCCAGCTAAAAAACGATGGCAACGCAATACATGACGCCAACTTGGGCGTCCAATTTCTCCAAAGGGGCGAATGAGACATGCGTGAAATCTTCACCATCAAATTGCTGAGGTTTAATTCTATAAGTGGTAAACAAATTAGCCATGTCTCTTTCGTCCTTTAGAATTTATCGACGGAGGGCCGAAATCCTTCGTTGAATGAAATAGGTTCCTTTGTAGATATATCAATTTTTGACCTACTGGACTTATAACCACTTGGCATAAATAATTCTAATACAGACTATTCCATAAGTTATTTTAGAATTTGGTTTTGGTGGGTTCCATGCGGTTACTCTGTAAAAAAATAGCTGGTCATAATATTGTTTCATTGGCCTGTGAATCTATAGGTACGTCAGCTCTCACGCTCCAGTGAGATGCTGACCTAGCGAAATTAGAGATGCGGAGATGATGTAAACACATAACATGAAATCATAATCTGTCAAACGATTTGTGACTCTTCTTTAAGCTTAAATAATGTATGTACTCATTTCATGCTCTTTAGTCTTGGGGTCGCGCCCCAACCATTCGGTCGATCTAAATTCATTAAATTGGAAAACTAAAACCCTAAAATACTTAACTTCGCTACAAACATCTTAATTTACCCCCACGTAACACAATATGTTATGGATAGAGTTATCATCAAGATGTGCTCTAAATACAATCTTACCATGCATGCTCCTAGTTGAGATAATTCTTATAACTCCAGGATACTTCGTTATGCGTTTTGAAGGGACTGAAAAAAACCCCTATCAACGGCCAGTGGAAACGCTTATTATGACAAACAGCTATTGTAATAAAGAGAAAAATTTAATACCAATTCCAAATATTTACTATTAACCAAGTTTGCTTTATTAGGTTTATTCCTTATTGTTTTTTTTTTTCTCTCTCAAATGCTAAAGGTACGTTTGTCATTGACATTTGAGTTTATTGACACCATACCAAGTGTGGGTTCATTAAAATAGGAACATATTGTATATAGACATAAACTGGTTTTTGAAAGATTAAGAACAAACAGCACACTACATAGCAAAGTAAAACATAACGAAATGAAACATGAAACATGTTGTACTAGCCAAACTATAAAAAGGCGATAGTCAGAGGAACTTCTCTCAATTTAAATTGTGTGATCAATAAGGAAGGAGGTGTACAGGGTTTCTTACAATATCAAAACAACCCAAGTTTTAGGTTCGTTGGAAATCCCTGGAACCGTCTAGTCCCTTTCAGGGGTTACCAGAGTTTTGTTCGAATCCTCTTGAGCAATCTCAAACATCTTCGAAAGAAATTGAATTTGCTTGAACAACACTTTGACGGATGATGTGATGTTCTCCCATATTTCAAATAAATCAAATTGCGAGCGTAAATTTATTTTTAACCAGTTCCCTAAAACCAATTTTAAAAACATTATAAAAAATCAAAGCTCCACCAAACAATTTAAACATGTTTTAGGCTTCGTTACCTTCGTAAATCACATCTGCAGTTTTATTATGCGGTTCTATTTCCATTGCGTTTGTGTTAATTCCAGACGCCATGGAAATGTTTTTATTTTCATCTAATGAGTCAATGTGACATGGTTGTAAGGACTTGGCCATGTTTTCGAAATTTTCAGCTAAAACGTTTGGTGACGAAACTAAAACATTTTAAAAATCTCCTGTGCATCCTTTTCCTTCATGTAGAGCAACGCAAGTTTTATTTGGCATTTTGATGGACATAACGGATTCTTGCCATGGGTCCGTTAGATTTACACAATGCTCCAGCTTCAACTTTTCCCAATATCCTAAATTTAATTCAGCAATATTATTTTATAATTTATTAAAGAAAACATATTTAATAGACATATTTTTCAAGTCATAAATACCTGTGAAATTGGTGTGGTTGAATAAAACCACTTCCCCAATTCCAGGTGTGCTTTCCTTCACGTATTTCTTGTAACATTTAAAGCTACATTGACTCACTGCTTGAGCAACTTTAAAATCCCAGTTCAAAATGTTATCATGTGAAGGAGTTCCTTTTCGAAGTTCAATAGTCTCAATGTGAATCTTCGCTGCCTCGCTCTCAAGCAAACAATTTTCGTTGTCATAAAATTGGAGGCACGAAGCGTTTCCAATATTCACTGATTTCAAGTTGTGGACAAACTCTTGTGGAATTTGTGTGCACCCCTGGACATTTACAGTCTTATTCATTCCTGTCCAAATAAATTTTAAATGCTTTAGTAAAGTTACTCCAAACAATGCCGGCCATAGTCAGTAAATATAACCTTCGTAATTGGTCCGGTTAAAAATTGTTATTTCTTGGGGTGGTGGTTGCTCCCAGACTTCATAGCCGGTCACATCTTTGTTGCATGCATCCCTGCAAGGTCCCACTGATCTTGTCCGATCATGAAATTTCCAGTACACGAGTGAATAGTGAAATGGAGATCGAGGTAAAATTTCCACGGACGCTCCTTTGCAGTCCCACCCATCAAAAAGTTGAACACAATTTCCTAATGTTTTGATCGACCAAGTATTTTCTACTAATTCGTCTTCAAGATTGGAACATCGTGAAATGTCTTGAATTACAAATTCTGGACCTGGTAAAATAAATAGTAGATTTTACTAGTAAATTTTGATGCAATAAAAAAATTAAACCGTTTAAAATTACTTACCTTGGAAATTCCTGAATTGATACAAGATAATATTTTGAGCACCACCGCCGCCAATTATTGATGATAAGCAAAGTGTCAACACAGCTATTGAAAAAAGTTTCATGTTTTCTATATTCTTTGGTATTTTATTCCGTAGATGAAAAAACACTTTGGCTTGGAAATTATTAACTTCGAAATAGAGTAAACCCATCGAAGCTGTTTTGATGATTGAGTGGTCACGCCATGAATTTACTATATAATTGTTTCAAAGTTCCACTGATTTTGAATAAAGTACTAGAAATGTGGATACCGATTATGTGGTGAGGCACAGGAAATGTGGTAAGGAGCAATTATGAGACTAGAAATACGCTGCGTGGAAAGATGTCCAAATAAAACTGTTTCGTATTGTACATGGCAAATAATAAATGGAAGTCAAACATTTCGTGTGTTGTTCACCGCATTTTGACGATTTTATTGCTTTTCTTGTGTGTGTTTCATTTCTACAAATATTATCATTTCATAATTAAAACTGTTTACTGTTACAATCACGTCGTACGCAGGAAACTGGTGGTCGCACGCATTCAATGTAATTCATTTAAATTAAGTCGCTCTTGTAAACTCATGTAGTTCAATTGAAACTTGGACAAAAGTCAACAAGCTGAGTCGCTGGATTGGCCCAACAAATCAGATATTTTTTAGTAACCAATTTTATGACCAAGTTCATTTCGTTTTGTGCTCAAAAATTACGGAAAAGGGGAATTTAAGTTTTGCAGGTTTTATGTCAGCGTTTAAATTTGCTGTTTGGATTACACTTATTCTCTTACTTTTTGGTGGATGTGGTATAATTCATTTGATTGGAATCTTGTTTCCTCCACCAACTTCAAGGCATATCATGAGACCACTTCAAGTGTACAACATTTTATTGGCGCAAGGCGCATCGCATCTTAAAGAAAATCGATGGTTTTATGGTGTCTGGGTCTTAGGAGGTCTTATTCTTACGAACCATTACCTTGGAGACAATATCAATGATCTAACTGCACCAATTTCTGAATATAAATGGGACACTTTCGACAAAATCTTAGAGAAAAAATTAACTGTAGCCTCTCCATCACTTGCTGTGTGTAGGGTGTAGAATTTATAGTACACTACGAGATATTTTTGATTTTTCTGACACTTTTCAGACACTGTACAACGTATTTTTCAAGAATTCAATGGAAATTGTCAATACTAAAATAGAGGATGCAAACCCAATAGCAAAAACACTTTATTTGGTCATTTTTACAGACTTCATAATTACAATTCTTCAGAAAATACAATAAAACAACAGCTTAATACGATCGTGATAGCGCTGAAAGAAATTTCTAATCCTGCAAAACGACACAACGTCTTTTACAAAATATTAAGAAAATGCTCGAAAGAAGCATCCGTTGATACGAAATCGGATATATTAAAGCTGAATAGAATGCAAATAAAAGGATTTCGAAATGGATCCATTGATGCAAAAGAAAATGCTGTTGTTACCTCGAAGACAAAATATGGTCAAGTATACCACAGTTTTGGTGTGACTGGGATTCGAATATCGCCGGAATTCGTGCTAAGAAGATTTTCATTACTTACTCAGTCAGGAATCGATACTTTGTGGGAAAACTAGAGGATTAGAATTGATTCCTGGAACGAGACGGTTGAATTTGAGAGACCAGATGAGAAAGATGATCTTCAATCTGCAAAAATTGATGGGAATATACGAGTAGTATTTTTTCTTCATTTGTTACTTCTGGGTTTTGCCACATTTATATTTGTTGGTGAGTTGTGGAAAAGATATAAAATGTCAATAAAAATCGTAGTATTAAATCTTTGGAGGTTCTTTGGACGACTCCTATCTGGTTGCAAAATGTGCTTCAAATCCGTTTGCATACAGCCAAAAATTTACCGGATAATAATAAAAAAATTGGGCGAAAGAAAAATAAGAACAGTATTTTACCGGTTGTTGTACAACCAGTAACGCAATAGTTACCTGCGTCAATGTATAAAATAAACTAAACCATGTACATTATATTGCAATTAATAGTAATTGATTGATGGTAAGCTTCGTTAATTTTTAGGAAGAAATTCAGTTAAGTAAGGATCGCGTAATCAGTTTAAGTCAAATTACCAGTAATTGATACTCGAAGTATTCTAAGGCCTAAGCATGTATTTAATGAACGAAGTGAGGGAGAGAAATAAAAAAATTCGCACAAATATTGTAAATGCACATGAGTGTATCATTGTCCTAATAAAGTCTTAAATTAAATTCGATTGTATTCCGACGCATACGCGTAAAAACTCTATGTTTTTAATTGTTTGCTATTCCCAAATATGGATGAAATTATTTATGGTTCGTTAAAATTATGAAAAAGATTTTTGAAGCACCTGCTTATGGACGTCTAAAACCAATTTTTTCAGCATTTTAAGATTGGGACCTCAGTTCATTTTTTTCGTCGATTTAGATGTAACGCCGTTGCAAGACACAAAGAAGTTGCATCAGTCATACGTTCACCTTCGTTAGTGGTTTAGCACTCAATTTTCGATGCGTAAGGAAAGCAGAAAGTTGAGTGCTTATTTTCAATTTTTGTGGAGAACTATTCAGAACAATATATGCCACTTGGTACTAATTCCTCAAGCTAGAAAAACCACCTATCTGCGAACTTCATGAGATCATCAAGCCATTCGATAAAAGCATTATGAAATTAAACAGACAAAATTACAGAAACACTTTGCCATATCATATCCAAACCAAACTTTAATACGTGGCGCTGAAAAGAGATAACTAAAGCTGGCTATGCAAAAAGCAGCAAGTGTTAAGACAAGTAAATGTCACCATAATCCATTTCAGATGACAGCAATTTGAGTAAGTGGTTACAATACTGATGATTGTCTTCTCTCTTTGCACCAATGTTTGAGGCACTTTTGTTCTACTTGTTTCAGCTTAGCAATCGGATCCCAGCAAACATTTTAGTGTCCAATTGGTATTAAAGCGATATCACGACCTGTGTGTCGTTTTAGCGTTCTTTTGTCCCTACTTTTGGACACGAATTTTTATCTCACTGGTATCAATATTATATCCATTTATTGACACCATCAAATTTGTGGCCTTAAAGTGACACTGCATTGACATGCCGCATTTTGATATTGTTGTATTAGTTTTGTTTGTTGCAAAAAAATTGGAACTTATTGGGATAAAATAAGGTTCCCTTCACACAGATAGGACCACCCTATGAATAGGATTTTTTGAAAGCTGGAGTTGGCTTAGAACTTTGTCCTGTATATAGTTTTATTGTTACGCTATTAGCGTACGAATGAAATGCTGTTCTTGATTCCCCGGGACTTCAACCGTTTTAAATAGCGATTTTAATAAATTTTCATGTATTTACTCAGATAGAACCAGCTGAGCCTCTGAGTCCATATTACAGAATTTTGACTCGATCAAATTCTGAATTAATCCTCATGCGTAAGTCCAACCGATTGTCTATAAAACAAGCCCCCAATGACTAATTTTTGTCGACGTAGTCGCGAGTTATGGAAATTTTAAACCATCATTTACATGTAACCTTATAGAAAAATGCTGAATTTTTGTAAAGAGCGTTAGATTCTCTGTGACAATAAAGGACAGCTCTACGTTTTCGCGTTTAGATGTAGTTGAAAATGAGGACTTTTAACTAAAGCACAGATCACTCAATTTTAATACTGCAAATCTTAAAGAAGCACAAAATATTGTCGTCGTCTTGTTTATTCATGTAATTTGCATTTATTTAACTGTTAAAAATTATACTGAAAACGAAAACCCATTTCTTGCCGATTTCAGGGAAAGTGTCACAAAATCTGTAACTGCAAACAAAACTTTACATTTTCATCACTATTTAGAGCAACTATTTTTATTTGTTTCAAAAGTAAATCCAAATGCTGGCAAATTGCCGTGCACATAGCTCATTGATTTCTGCTTATTCGCTATTACGCCATTAAAATTACAACATGCTGTTAAGGGAAGATGCATTTATTAAACGAGCGAAAAAAGAATTGGTAACCCGTTGTGGAGTACAAATACCTTGGAGTTTATTCGATCAAAATGCACGTGTGCATAAAAAACCATGTATAAAAAAGCAAAGTCATTTCTACGAATTTGCCAATAAAGTTTTTAATGGGAAAACTTTTGTGCTTTGATCGTTCATCAGTTATTCAATGGTGTGAATGACGGCGCTTTCCATTGCCGTGATTCATGCGGGCGGTAAACTGGGATGATGACAACATAAAAAAACATTAGTGAAGCGCGTTTTGAAGTACAATTTCCTTATATTTTAATACTCTAAAAATCAATAATGGCAAATAGTATGGGCAATTTGTGCTAGTTTTTCTGTAATATAATACATTGATTTATCGTCTTGAACCACCTTAAGTAACATTACGTGAAATAAAAAAAAACTGTGAAAGTAAGAAGAAAATTTTATGATGGCAACTTGTACTAGACTTGACTTGTGAAACTAATCTTGTATGTTAATGGCGGCTTCGCTAACAAGGCTTGATGTCATCAACGGCACCATGACGATAGAAATGCAGAAACCGTTCATTCTACAACTCCGTCAGGTAAGCGTCTAGTAAATGTAACCTGCTTAAATGAAATCAGAGAAACGCTGAAACCCGTTGTTGAGTACAAGTTCCGAGCATTTATAACCGCCATAATACCCGGGATGAACAAACATGGAAAACCGTTGCAAACATTTGCACGTCTTTATGCGTCAGACTTCATTAATTATATAGTTTTATGTAGCGTAATAACAAATCTTGGCACTTTTTCATTCTAATAATGACGTATTTCAATAAATTGTTACTAGCGGGCGTGGAGTTTGGTATCACAGAACTCGTTGAAGAGTACAACGTCCGGTGATTATGATAGTTAAAAATTGAGCATGAGCTTGTGCTATGTCAATTAAACTACTAATTATAATTACTGGATTTAAATAACTTTCAAATTTTAAAACTTTAGAAGTTCGAAAGGAGCATAGCTGAATTAGCCTGAAAGGAACTTGTACTCAACACGAAGAACCCGTTAATATTTTTTTAAAGCACTATTGATTTTATTTCAATTCTAAATGACATAGCAGATCGTGGAGATGTTACAGTGACACTCATGAGAATTGTGCGAGCGGGAAAAAGAAGCTTAATACATCCGTACAATAAACTTGTGTCTGCTTACTAGTAATTGATACCCTCATTGAGGACTAAATAAACCACCTTGTCGCTCTTAATGTCGTGATGTTCATGCTATATATGCTATATTTGCCCTTCATAGATTCGGCGAATGAATAAAACAAATGAACAAATCTAGAAAGTAAAATATTTACGAAGCTATTGAATTACAAAACCGAGCTCTGTCGAAATGCTAAATTTACCACTCCACACGATTTGCCTGCACAGCTACTAACTTATCTTTGCTATGAGTCCATCTACAAAGAAATGAAAGTAGTTAGAAAGAACAATTTTCCCGGGATTACAAGCTAGAGCGAATATAAGAAAAAAATCCGCAGAAATTTAAGCAAAAATCTCTGAGACGCTTTCTTGTGTGGAGACACTGTCGCTGTAAAGTCAAAATGATTGTCAATTGAATTTGCTTAGGGGGTATTGCAAAAAGTTCTAAACTTTTGGATGGAGCTACAGTGGGTTTGAGGTTCCGACAATCTTTGAGTTAGGAGTAGTGGATGCTGAAAAAAAAACAATTCAATATTGTTATACCTGGCTTTTAAGGGGTTCGTTCCTGCTTACTACTTACTAGAATGGAACAGAATTAAGTCAGAAATCAGTTAAAAAACATGATATCGAGAGACTGAAGCACTATCATACACCCATTCTATTATGGTTAAAGATTTATATTTCCAATGTGTTTTTTTCTTTGAATGACGCAAGTGATTTTATCTGACTCGAATCAGCACCGTTGGAAGAATTATTGAGGTCACACTACTCGGCGATTGTGCTGAACCATCAAGCTGGCAAAACAAGCGTGGTTCACGTAAGTATCCAGCGTAATAGGTAGACAAATGTGAATGATGGGGCATCAATGACATCGTTTTTTTTACTGATTTTTTTATCCCGCCATCTCCTTGCTCCTCTTTTCATCAATGAGTGGAATTTCCCCGCCTTTTGTACCAGTCATCGTCTTCTAGGAGGTGATGTTTACGGGAAGAAATATTAATGGAATTTGAAGTATGTCATTGGCAAAGCATTCGTGGAGGACGACTTTCAATCAGGTTTAAGTTAAACACATTCAAAAGGCTTAAAAAGTTGTAAATAAATAACGCAAGTTCTAATTCTTCTGATTTTAACCGACTTGACTTGACTCGTTAACGTCATGACCACTGTTGATAGAATTAATGAGGGCAAACTACTCGGAGATTGTGCTGAACCATCGAGCTGGCAGTAGAAGAACCTGGTTCACTTGAATATCCAGCAGTGTTAGTAATGGAACTTCAATGACATCATCAATTTTTTATCCCGCCTTGGTAATTGCTATGCTTCTGATATATGCATAGTGATGGTGAATAAAATGGCAAGTCGACACCTACATTTGAACTACATTTTGTTAACATAGATTTGGACGACACAACCTCAGTACAACTTCCAATCAAGTTTATTTTATAAACTGGCCGGTTTACTCTGTGTGCTCCTTAAAGTACACAATCTCAATTTATTTATTCATTCGTTCAGTGTTTAGGGTCGAATATATTGAATTTTGTTGAGCTTATGTTATTATAATTACATGGTGTGATAAGCACTTCTGATTAATATACATTCAGTTTTGTAAGCTGTCACAAAAACAAATGCAGTATAACCTCCATATTAGATCACCCTATATTACTTACATTAACCTCCTCATGAGATCACCCCTGTAAATTCCCCTTCGTTTTTTATTGAAAATTACCTCTATACAAGATCCCTCTCTTTAAGATTACTACCGTATTAGATGCAAACAAAAGATACTCGCAATATACAAAGCCATTAAAATGTTCTCTATATAAGATCAGGCAGATTTTTTGAGCAAATCACTCTTCTCAATTTTAAAAATACAAAATACGTTCCAGGTAGAGGAACATTTTTCGGTAAAAAAAATTGGTTTATTTCACCGTTTGTTAAATACCATAAATTCTGTGAACGCGAATACGTATATGAATATTAAATTTTAAAGCCGCAAATGTTTAAAGCCACAAGTCTTGACTTTAATTGAACATATTTGCGGAATTCAAGAAACAATATCGTAAATACACCTCGTAAGATTAAACTTTACAGTCACGTCAAATTTTGTTTATATATGAAGTAGTACCAATATCTTATCATAAATGCTTTTATTTACAATACTGGCAAAAAATTGTAGATATCTGACCGGGTGTGTGTCTAACAAATACATGGACCCTAATTCTAGAAAACTCCATTATCAGTAATTGGACTCGTACAGTGGGTGTGCTTCTAATGATGCTTCTTACTGTCCCGTTTGGCGAGGTCGGATTATTGGTTCCGGTGGCAAGAAAAGCGCATGGGACGACACATATTATGAAACTCATTATTTTTATTCAAATGTCGCATTTCTACACTCATTTAGTTACATGAATTCATTGCAAAAGGCTACCGCACGCAGAATATCACATTTCTTCACACCTCACCGCGATTT
>JAHZMX010005830.1:0-12073 GCA_027743895.1 Seira musarum | reverse complement strand
AATGTAAATTGCCGCAGCAGCTATTGAAGCGAAAAGGCAATTGAGGAAATGTAAATTGCCGCAGCAGATATTGAAAAGAAGAGGCAAATGAGAAAAGTAAATTGCCGCTCAGCTATTGAAAAGAAGAGGCAAATGAGAAAAGTAAATCGCCGCAGCAGCTATCTGATTGGAAAGCATATGAAGACAACCTTATTGATTGTAAAACTATTAGAGATGAAAGCTAGTAGAACTCACGCTTACACGTTTGCTTTTTACTGACGCGTCGAACCAATTCCTCTTGCTTTCCAAAGACACGAAGAATTTCAAACGGAGCGTCACGTTTGAAATATTGCTTTATGATTTTATCCAACGCATGACAAATTGCATCGCAACTGGATTCATCTGGCGCAATTGCAAATGCCTTGCGTTCAGGTTCGTGAAGCTTGATGGCGAAAAGGATTGCAGCACAGGTAAACGTTTTTCCAGTGCCTACAAATAATAAAACTGCTTATTAAAAGTCTTTTGCAATTTAATACAGCAATATAAAAATAACAGTAATATACCTGCCGGTCCAGTAATTACAGAAGTCCTGTACTTTAAAGCATTCTCCAGTGCTACTTTCTATATGAATAAAGTACGAGTTTTAGATACGAGTAAAGTATGTTTTTGATAACCTAGCTTTTTTATTTGTAAAAATGTAAATGTATTACTTACCTCAAGTGTACCGAGGGAGCCAATTAAAGAATTGTATCCCGCCTCGTCATATTCGCATTCCAAAACCTCATCTACTGCAAGAAGGCGGTTTACAAACGCGTGATCTTGTGTATTTGCAAAAGGCTTTATCCAATTATAACAGGAAGTCTCCTTGCCAAGACCAGTTATTAATTCTTTGACAGTTTCGTGCACCGGATCACGAAATTCAAATGAGGCTTTGATGTGTGTGTAATTGTCAATGTTGTCGTCTTGATTCATTTCTAGAACAGCTGTAACTTGGACGTAATCACCCTCACTTTCAGGTGAAATCCAACACTGATTGGATACATAGGTTCTGGTAAAAGCAGTTCTCTAGAAAAAAATCAAATAATATTACTTTAGTTTATAGTTTTGCATTCTTTTCTCTGGATGTGTCTATTAATAAATTTAAGTAGTCATTTTCTTACCACACCATGCAGTTGACGATCCAAAGCTAACTTAACCCCATTAATGTTACTCAAATTTTTTGCGTTCCAGATTCCTGTCCAGGCTACTTTGAACTTGACAATTACAATTTGAGGTTTGTTGGTTTCTCTTACAGGTCCAATCAATTGAATCGAGTCAACTAAAGATGCAGCTTTTGACTGTAACGCAAATGTTTCTAGGTTGACCTGATTATCAATCTTCATTAATTTCAGCATGGTGTTCTTAAAGTCTGCAACACTTGCGTAACTGCAAACAAAAGCCAAAATCCAAAGATGAGCAAAAATTTATTTGATAGTTGGAATTGTGCAATGGCTCTGAAAGAAAAATGTTTAATCTTACCTGGATTTTATTTTTGGCAGCACAACTTCATAAGATTCGTGTTGTGGAATTTTGGAAAAGTTTCGTATCTTAAAAAACGCAGGCAGGCCATCCCTAGAAAATAAATTGTACACTTTTATTAGTTTCAAACGACATATTTGCGAGAAAAGAATCTTTCATAAATTTACTTACTTTGAGCAGCATTCGCACTTTCCAGCCAACCATTTAAAGTTTTGATCAAACCCTTCAATGGAAAATCGTGTTTTGCAGAATACACAGGTTACATTGATGTCGCGCATTGCTTTGACATCAACAATGTCATTGCTGACCATGGAAAACGGAATGTACCCACGACTAGCTTGGAGCACTGCATTAAAAACGCGTGTTATTTTAAAAATTTTGAAATGAAATCTTTGAGTTACAAAAATGGAATAACACTTACGGCTAGGACTAAAGTTTTCATCCAATCCAAGACCATGATCAAAAGTAATGACCAGCATCGTCCCATTGGATTTGTCCACAAACTGGACAACTTTAGGTTCGTCGTTATCATCCGTTACATTCCACGTCAGGTTGAAAAATACTGTTAAATATGGTGGATATTCTTTTAGAAACCATGTAGTAAAAATAAATTCCCTGCTATCAAAAGCCGCGTTTCTTTTTTGTTGCAATTAGCAATAGCTTGATGTCATGTATTTAAGATTAAATGAATTACTTTATAAACATGCAAATGAGACAATTGGCTTGTGACTAAATAATAACAACAGCAACGTGAATTTGGAGTAATAAAAGGACTTTGAAACTTACACATGCAGTGGAGACAATCCGTCACTGTGTTGTACACGACCTCTTTTAGTTCGCCAAATGTGGAACCCGATTCAGCTCGTACATCCTCCGGATTGATCGTACACTAAAAGGATTCAAAATCAATTTTACACATCACCACATCGGTCATTTATAATACTTACGATTGATTATTCTTCGTTAGGCATAATTAAATAAGCTTACGTTGTTGAGATAGGCAGTTCTTGTAAAAAGGAAAATTCCGTCCAGCTTTTGTGCTATATTTGGCTGAAGCCTAAAACTAAATCCCGGATTTGAATCCATAATGAAAAATAATCGGCAAAGTAATGTCTATAGTTGGATTTTAACGTTTTTAATTCACTGTTAATAATTGCGAAAACACTGGCTATTAGTAGTTACTCGTTGAACAATCCTTAACTAGACCAAAAATTTATGGAACATGTCCAAACTTTGAACTCATTCCTAATAGACCAAGACCAACGGACAAAAACAAACAACTAAACTTTAATGAAATGATGACTAATAATCCGCACTTGTGTACGCAGTTGGTTCTGGAATCAGACTTGAGACGCAAACATCTGTTGTTTATGTACAAGTACAAGTACACACTGTTCCGCAAAGTAATCTGTTCCAAATGCATCTTTGCTCTTATGCTTAACTAACTATTTAAATAAGAACGGACAGAATAATAATGTAAACATGTGTTGCACGGAGCTAAATCTTAATTATTGTAAAGATATACCGACTATAGTTTCATCTGGCCATTCAAGACACTGTTAGTCGAATTTACTGTGCTATTCGTCATGTATGTAAATTAAAAGTTAATTGCGTCATCTTTTTCTTGATACGTTAATGTATATCAAGCACCCTTATCAGACACATGCTTACACAAAGGTAGCACTAAAATATGTTGCAGGGGTACGGTTCCGATTTAACGGAAGACTTTTTTTTGATTTCTTATGTTTTGTGCGTTTGTTTAATAGAGCTGTTTATTCTACGGCAGATGTCATTCTGCAGCTAATGTCATTCCACAGCAAATCTCATTCTGCAGCTAATGTCGTTCTGCAGCTAATGTCATTCTGCAGCTAATGTCATTCTGCAGCTAATGCCATTCTGCAGCTAATGCCATTCTGCAGCTAATGTCATTCTGCAGCTAATGTCATTCTGCAGCTAATGCCATTCCACAGCAAATCTCATTCTGCAGCTAATGCCATTCCACAGCAAATCTCATTCTGCAGCTAATGTCATTCTGCAGCAAACGTTATTACGTAGCTGACGTCATCAGCGGAGTACTGGTTTCGATTGGGTTATCTGTGTGCTAATAATATATAACGATGCCACATGTGTACAAAATACATAAGCAACTTTTCATTAAAATCTGACAAAATCTATGGTGTGGATTCTTTCACCAATGTACAATGCTTTGACTTAATATTATCTCAATAAATGCATTTATTTGTTAGTTTATATTCTAAAGCTTCATTGAATTGATGTCACAATTTTCAGATATTAAATTTCGAATATTTATTTGTCGCGAAAAAGTAATGTAACAATAGGTATGTTTAAACCAAACAGTTTGCATAATAATGCACTGATTGAATCCAAAAATCAAGAATATGAATTGTTACTGGTAAAGCTATCATACACGCAATAATGAAGGGGTATTGCCCAGATAAAATTCAGGTTTTGAACTGTGTCAAGCTAATTTAATCTGTTAAAAATTTAAATTCGTAATTGTTGATTTCCTAACCTTTGGCATGAGTTATTGGAAAAAAACTTGTGTGGAAAAATGTCATAGTTGTATTAAAAGAACTAGAGTTGGTACCAATTTTTCCTAAATGGATTAGTGCATGTGGACTTTTTGTAGAAATGTTCTGATAGAAATGACCGTAATCGGATTAAAGCTATGAATATTTTTACTTATACATAAATGAGGCAAGGTAGTATGAGAAAATTAACATTCAACATTCCTTTACAAACTACCTTTCACGCTTAAAATCTAGTTTTTTTTTAAAATACAAAATCGGATTATTAGATACGTCTTTGCCTTTACATTTTTTACATTCATTCCGTAAGTTTGGTTTGAAATAAATGTACAACATCAACAATCATCAGTGTTAGCTGGTAAGTCAAGGTACCTCCTGGACTTTACTCAGAATGGGTAAGTAAAAAATGTTAGATGATGAAATCCAAAATTTCCAAAAGATTTCTATAATTAAGAAAGGACCTTTTTTAAACATGTAATATTTGAAGCGGTACTAAATGCTGCATTGTTTTTGGTCGCATATAAATAGTGGGTGTTGGGTCGTTTTGACTTCACTCTGCTTTCAACTCTTGAAAGAGCAAGACAATTCCCAGTCTCAGTACAAAGTAAAAAAAAACCCTTTAACCTTGAATCATGGATATGATCAGGATCGCATTGGTTCTTTTTTTCGCAATTCACGTCTCCCTTGCTTTAGCGGAAGTATCTGAGCCTGATTCCAATGGTATAAACATTAATTTTTGGAATTTATATCTCATATCATTGCATTTATCACCAATTCAGTTGTGTTAATTTAATTTGATTTTTTTGAAATGTGTGTGTAGGAGCTCAACCGGATATTGCAACAGACAAGCCACCGGCCGAGGTGATGGCCCGTATGATGGGTTTGATGGGGATGAGTATTACCGACACAATCCAGCCAATGAACAGTATAATGCTCAGAGCACTCTTAGGATAACAATGGATATAAATGGTAATCGATTTTTCCAATTTTTGCATGTACACATGAGATATCAAAGTGTTTCAACAAATACTGATGGCCATACTTTTTTAAATTTTTTTACAGCAGTCCTCCTGCAATTGTCTTCTTCGTCTCTATTGGGTTCACCCTTGCAAAATTCATCAAGGCTTCTGAGAAGACGCTTAAAAGAATTCGGATATGAACATGTATGACGCAAATATTTTAACTGTGTAAATTCTAAATAGAACCCAACTGAAAATTTTTTCACTATAAAATAGACTATATTGCTAGTGTATAGATGACGTTTTGATTTAATAGATCTAGTTTGTAAGATAATGTTTCTTGTGTCAAATAATTGAGCAAATGTTTAAAAATACGATAATAAATATACAAGTTGATTTGACTTAATAAAAGAACAAGACTAATGGCCCTGAAATCGATTAATTACATTGCATCGAACCAAATCAGAAACATGCACGCTTAATAAGGGAATTAGTATTTTGGTGATTTTAAACTTGTACATTTTGTCAAACAAATCCAAAAGCCTCTTTTAAACGCTGTTTTATTGCAAAAGTTTTCAAACGATGCATAAATATATTGACAAGTCTTTATTTACACCAACGTCACCTTCACCTGTACTTTATTTTGACTTGATAAAGAGCTTGTGAGAATAATGAAATTGACTTGGCCACGAGCAAAACCCTCAGAGGAATAATCATTATTTAAAAATGATCGACACGAAGAGAACATGGAGCGGATAACCAATGCAATTCATTCTGACACAGCCTTGTGCTGGAAATGTTACGAAACAGTTTCTGGAGGCAGAAAATATAATAGTATGTGATTATGCAGATACTAGACTTGGAAGTGGTTTATTATTATTGGTCGCAAAAATGCATTCAAACGTTGTATTAATCTTGGACAATCATTACTCCAAATTGCGTTTAGAAAAGCTTTTTTAAATTGCCCCCTCAATATCTGTCGCTAAATTGCGTTTATAATAGCTTCCCTCAAATTGTATTCCTAATTGCTGCCCACAAATACCTCCATAATTGATGCCTACAAAAAATCTTTACAACATCTTCCCTCATTAAGTTTTTATAATTTCCTATTAAGACATTGCCAAATTGGTGCCAAAAATGCCGTTTGTAATCAAAATCAAAACAAAATCCTCTCTATTATTCTCTCTGTGTATTTTTGCTTTTGAAAGAACAGATAGGATAGAATAGTAGAGGTAGGATAAGGTTGGTGCATGCAGCGTTTTTTGTGGTATTCTGGCATACAATATGCAATGTGATTTCTCCTACTCGAAAAAAGGAAGCTTTTAGCAGCAATCGACAGTAAAACGTATCTCAAGTTTGTTTGCTTTCTAGGTTGTGCTGTGTATGAACCAAAACTTCAAAATTACATAAGCGTTTGGCATGAAAGCAGGCAGTATTTTTTTCTTTTCGATTTATAGGGCCATCGTTCGACTTTTATTATGTCAGTTTATTTATTCGATGCCATTTAATAGTTATTAATTTAATAGTTATCACTTAATAGGCAAGTAATAGTAAAGTAATAGTTTAATAGTCAATCATTTAATAGTTTTTTGCGCAATATTAAAGTTTTATGAACCAAACTCCACAAAAGAACAATCAAAAGTTGAAAGGTAAGAAGGAAGAATTTCCTGAGACTTTGACATTGTATGTTTAAATCAAGATGTTTCATGTTGTGTATAATGTAACTGTTTCACAGATTTTAATTAGGAGTGGCAGTTTGAGATTGAGAGTTTAAAAAGAGACATGGCTGATGAAGAAGAGAAAGTAGGACACTCAAGAGGA
This sequence comes from Seira musarum, assembly GCA_027743895.1. NCBI lineage: Eukaryota > Metazoa > Arthropoda > Collembola > Entomobryomorpha > Entomobryidae > Seira > Seira musarum. Next base: position 5,247 of record JAHZMX010005830.1, on the reverse strand, counting down.
GCAGCTGCAGAAACTGAGGATGGCGATTTTCCAACACCTGGATCTCCATCTGCATTACAAGCCGGTTCCGTACACACTCGTTTGTCTAGAAAGAGAAGGACCTCTAGAAATAGGAAGAAAGTCTCAGCTGATGAGATCGTGGATGACCCGAAGGCACTCGCGTATGACTTGACCAAAGAAATACCAAAGTCAATCAAAGGTAAAAACATTACGTTTGATATAATAGTAAATATAAAAATGATTGCCGTGCTTAGTTATGAAATCTAATTGTGAAATGGAGGGTTTTGTTTTTAATTTTATAATTATTTTTTAGAGCCAGTTATAGATGAGGTAGTTGGTGCGGTATCAAATGAACCATCTTGTTCGAAGGTCGCCCCCACCTCAAAATTAGATATGGATAGGAAGAAAGGAATGGATGGTTCTTCAAGACGCGGCTCCTCAAAAACGGGAGTGCGTCAAAAAAATGCTGTTATGTACGACAAAGATCGACCCTTTCCTTGCGGCAAGTGTTCAAAGAGATTTTATTCGCAGCGAGACCTAAATACACACGATAAGCGTGTGCACAGTGACAAGGTCCGGTGTGCAGGATGTTGCAAGCTACTCCTTCCTAGTTCACTAACCAACCATTTCAAAGGAAGGTGCTCAGTCGATGGCATTACAGAGGAAGGAATGCAATGCGTCCACGTTGAAGAAAATGGCAAGAGGTGTCAACAAATTGAAAGACAATACGACGAACTGGTGAAACACATTGTGAAGAAACATCCAAATAAAACACCGAGGGACCAAAAATACTTTGATATGTTGGAAAAAAAACAGCAAGAAGAAGAGGAAGAAGAAAGATTAAAGGGAAAGATCAACGACCAAAAGATGAACAGGGCCAACAAGCGAAAGAGATCTGATTCTAATGAAAGTACATATGAATCAACAATGGAAATGGAAGTCACGCTCCCTGTGGTCAAGATGGCGAAGAAAGTAACCGAAAAAGCTGCTTCTGTTTCCGCAATGAGTTCCAAACAACAACAGCAACCATCTTTATCTCCAGGATTAGAATTCTACAACAAAGCACTAAAATACCCTTCTCTTGGACATGCTGCAGAAATTAATCTTTCAAAAAGAGCATGCAAGAATCCGCCGGCACAGTTTCAACAATCGTGTGAAATTATACTTGAACAGGTCCTGCCAATGATAGAATTCTCCACCTTTATTCGGTTTTTTCATCAAACTGGTTTGGCAAAAAGTGGTGCAATATTAGTTAATCCTCCTCAACGCTATCGCTCACTTCAAGAAGATTTTGAATGGACATCTGAGATGATGAAAATGAAGATGGACCATGTTCAGACTTTCCGGCTTGCAGGAATTGGAGTGAGTAACAAAAGTTATTTGCTTCAGCAACTGAACAACGAAGAGAAAATGACAATTCTAGAATTTGACGCTAACGCGTTGCAAAATTGTGACAATCTACACCAAGTTTGGGACTGTGATGAACATGATCAAGTAAAGTGGCCTCAGCTAATACAAAACGGTTGTGGGGTTGGAATTATCAAGACTGCATCATTGTTTGATTGCTTTGAATCCAGATGGAATCTAAGCAAACTAAATAATGATCTTACAAGCCTCAATTTATTTGAGTACAACGAGGTACCAGAGTGCGGAAAATCGCATTTAGAAGTTTACCAAAAGGTGAGTCTGCTCATGCGTTACTGTTTTTTTTTGCGATTTACCCTTGAACATTTTTAGCTTCTAGTAATAGCTCACGGCAATAGCTACAGTGATTTGCTCGCGACAATAGCTGCAGAGATTTGCTCACGGCAATAGATGCAGTGATTTGCTCGCGACAATAGCTGCAATGATTTGGTTATCGCTTTTAACTTGCAAATTTTGTTTATGCTTAGGGTTCCATCATTCCGTTGCAAACTGGACCTGATGGATTAGGCGTTGTTTCCTACCTTCATTACGGTAAAATAATATATATTACGCTATATTTTCTTAAAAATAATTACAATATGAATTTATGTTTAATATTTTTTCAAGGATCTGGAAGGACTTTATTTACAGTACCTTCTGAATGGAAACTTGCGCTTGAGGAACAATTATCCAAAGAATTTCCAGAGGAAATGAAAAAGTGTGAAACGTTTTTTATACATTCTAAAATTGTCGTTTCTCCTGAATTACTAGATGAATGGAAAATTCCGTTCTCAAAGGTATGTCGATATTTTTTGACTCAGTTATTGATTTTATTAGAACATCATCAGATGGGTTGACCAAAAGTTGTTTTTAAAAATAATGTTATTACTTTTATATTCCAGGTCCAACAGCCGCTAAAAAAGTACACTGTCATTGCACCGGGCTCATACTTCTTTGGATATAACGAAGGTTTAATACATTTATTTATTTTGTCCTTCATTTTATTATCTGAGTTAATACATTATTTTACAGCTTATAATTTTTGTGTTAGGTTTAAATGTGGTGGAGGCGGTGAACTACCTGACATATGAAGGGCTTGTTCCATTTCTAACTGCTTCGCCAGAGTGCAGATGCATGAGACCAACTACGTGGCTACGTCGAAGAGGAGTAATTCAAAAGTACCACCCAGAATGGTACTAAAGTGTGTTTTACGTCCCAAAGGATCCAAAAATTTACTGAAAACAAGTTAGAGTTTGAGAATCCGTTCGACAAGGTAAAAAAGAATTGCGTTCGTGTCATTTATGACGTGGAGAGACAAATTGCTTGTGAGGACATTTCTACAGCGGAAATTGCAGTGGCTGAAGTTCCTATCCATCCGGATAATTTGGAAGTGAATGTCTCTAAAACTGTCAAAGTAATAGAAGATGTAACAAGTAATGATGAAGCTGACAACTTGCCTCACCCTTCCAGCCTTGAAGGTAAACCTGACAAAGTGCAAGATGGAGTAGAAGAACATGGAAAAAAACAAGATATGGTGCAAGAAGAAGAATCTCAGAGAGGGTACGAGTTGAAAAAGGAAGAGGAACATGATATGGAATGTGATATAGAGCTGATGAAGGAAAACATTGCTGTAGGGGAAAAGATAAAGAAAAATGAAGTAGAGGAGGAGAAGGAAAGCGACCAAGAAGAGGAGGTTAATCTAAAACTTGATGAAAAAGAGGAGAGGCAAAAGAGTCAGGAGATTAGAAGAGAAAACGAATATGAAATGATGCAACAGGAGAAAGAAAATGGTCAGGACATCGGTGCAGAGAATGAATGTTTTATGCAACAAGAGAAAGACCAGCAAAAGATGGAACAGCGTCTAGAAACGGAACAGGTACTGCTTCATGAGATAAAAGAGGCACAGCGTCAAGATATTGGAGAAGAAAAGGAACATGAAGTGGAGCAACAACAGGAACGTGAAATTGAACATGAAATTGAACAACCGAATGAGCCTGAGCAGCAACAAAGTCCGGAAAAGAGTAAAGAGGCAATCAAAGATGAAGATGAGGAATGTGGACAAGATCAACCCCAAGATCAACAAGAAGAAAAAAATGAAAACAGTAGTCCAGAAAAAGATGAAAAATTGACCACTAAATTCAGGTCCAAAAGATTGGCCAAACTATCAGAGAAAAAAATGAAAACACAAAAAGAAGCTACTGCACAGGCTAAGCCTCTTCCGCCCATCTCAAAGCCTGCCCGTCCCAGCCGACAACGATCTCGTAAAAAAAATTAGTTTGGTATATTAGGCATATTGTAGGTATATTATATATTCTTCTTGTAACACTTGTATGTTACCATAAACTAAGAGAATAATGTGTAACAAATTAAATGTAATAGACTAAAACGGTTTTAAACGGTTTGTTTCGCAATCGCGTTTAATCGAACTTAAAATAGCGATAGTAATTACTGATCATAAATTCACGGAATATAAAACGGATGAAATTTACAAAGAATAGCGATGTAATAGAATGTAGTGTATTTGCAAAATCTTTTACTTGAATTGAATAGGCAACTTATCCAGTGTAACTCTTCTGTTAATAGTATATACCTTCAGTTGAATTTATTTTATGAAAGTCTATGAGTTTGACCGTGAGTATGTAATATGAATTTTCTATTTATTTTGTCGCGCATGAATTTTGAAACTTGTTTATAAGGTATTATAATAAATGAATTTTGATAAATATTTGGAAAATTTGATTTTCGCCCCATTGTTTTTGCAAAAATTAAATGCCATCGAAATCCATCACGTCCACGTGGTGCTTACTAAATATTCTTCCCTGCCTTTTTTTATTGTCTAAATTGGTACAGTAATCGTAATAGCCTAAGTTATTTGAATCGCAGCAGTCATGTAAATCGCTGCAGTGATTGCAACAGCTACAGTGGTCATAATAGCCGTAATGATCGTAATAGCCTCAGTCCTATAAAACGCTGCAGTCATTTGAATCGCTGCAGTAAATGCAATAGCCTCATTCATCTTACAATCCATGATTCATACTAACGCCGCCTCCGATTTGAAAATTTCTTTTTCCATTGAATAGAGTGTGGTCCAAAGTATCTGTATACAAATTTACAGCACGCACTACTCCATAGTTTTTAAATAAAATCAATTCTTTTGAAATTTGGAATTCAGAGTTAGGCACTAAAGCGCGCAGGCAAAAAAATTCCGTGTTTTTAACATTTTTTTAATTTGATCAAGACCAGTGCAAAAAAAAAGCATGTAATTAGAGTTTCAAAAGCATTCAAAGTAAAAATAAAACATAGAACGAAAACTGCTTAAACTTTTCTTTGATTACACCACACCGCCTGACCACCTCTAGTTTTCAACGTGTATTGCATGTTATTAAATAGGGATGTAAATTCCATTTAATTAAATACTATTGTGAAGTGCGGGCTGTAAATTTGTGTAAAGATGTAGTCAACTATGCTCTATTTGATGGAAAAAGAAATTTTCAAATCAGAGGCGGCGTTAGTATTAATAATGCATTGTGCAAACGCTGCAGTGATCGTAATAGCCTCTGTCATACTAATTGCCGCAGTGATCTCAATAGCATCATTTATCTTAAACGCTGCAGTGATCTCAATAGCCTCCGTCATACTAATTGCCGCAGTGATCTCAATAGCCTCCGTCATACTAATTGCCGCAGTGATCTCAATAGCCTCCGTCATACTAATTGCCGCAATGATCTCAATAGCCTCATTTATCTTAAACGCTGCAGTGATCTGAATAGCCTTATTCATCTTAAACGCTGCAGTGATCTGAATAGCCTTATTCATCTTAAACGCTGCAGTGATCTGAATAGC
>JAHZMX010005829.1:0-10280 GCA_027743895.1 Seira musarum | reverse complement strand
GAACTTTACAATGAAAACGAAACCATGGAGCTGCGAAGTAACATTCGATGTCTTTCCGAACGAGTTGCTTTCCACTAAAGGTAAGTTTCATTAACCGCTAGAGCTTCAAGCATACATCTTTCTACAATTAAAATATTTTTTTTTTTGCATGGAATTAATGCACTCTTACACAATATGTGCGGAGGGCAAAAGTTTTACTAATAATGATGGAAATGGTTTCTAAGTATTTTAGTCATTGGGTTAACACTGCTGTTTTCAGAAAGTCACTATTGGTTTAAAACAGACTCAATATGTTGGATTATTTTAGAGAAAAATCAGTAACAAATATCAGGGAAAACCTTGTTCGCCAAATCAAATCGCACAGTTTTTTACGACAAAGTGATATCTCTCAAAGTCAATTTTACTTAAAAATTTATTGGTCCACCCAAAATTTGGTACGACGCAGGGCTTTTTCGTATGATCTGTCGTCTGTGTTATATCATATTGTTACAAATGAGCTGTCACACAATTTATATCCGGCTTTTATATCCGACTGACTTTGTTTGATCCCTAGAGGCAGACCTTCCGCCGGTTAGAATTAAGAATTAAAAGAAAATTTGTTCAGTTTGTATTGCAAGTTAAATGCTTTGCATGTTTATTTTAATCAAACAACAAATTTCTATTAAACGATAGTTACAGATACTATTCACGTAGAAGCTGTAATTTTCAAACCCATTTCTCATCAATCCAAGGTGATAAAACTAATGAACTGCCCCTAACCGATAATTTTCACAGTTGATTTACCAGAATATTTGGTTGATTATGCTTGAAGCTAGGCGACGAAACTAAAACTTGTCTTGTTTCACTTTTTTATCAACTGGATATGAAGAAAACGTTTCCAAATAGAGCGTATGCGGTACTTGTCATTCCAGATTCCATTAAAGAGAAAGGTGAGAAACTAAAAAACTACATCGATTGGTGGACCAGAATATCCAAGGAATTTTATCATTTGTAAGCAAGTTTATGATATAAAATTATAATATATTACGCTAAAATTTCTTGCTGGTATTACTGCATGATCGCTAGATATAAAATCACTTTTTTCATAAGCGTCTTCTTGCTTTCTACTCCATTTTCTGTAAACATGCTTGTGAATGAATTACCATTACCCGACAAGGATTACACTGACAATTCAACTATCCCGGACATACATGGGGAAAACGATCAGGTTGCAATTTTAACCTGCACTATCTGATACTGCGTATCAAAAAACGTAGTAATCAACGTAGTAATGGAAAAATTACTTTCCAAACGTCGGTACAATTCAGTTACATATTTGCCGTTTTGCGCTTTAAATAATAAGTACTTAAAACCATAAATGGTTTTGAATATATAACTGAGTTGTAACGAAGTTTGGAAAGTATTTTTTTCGGTACAGCCGGTGACTACTACGTTCTTTGATACGCAGAATTAGATAGTATAGGTTAAACTTCCAATCAAATCGTTTTTTACATGTATGTCCGAGATAGGTGCATTGTGAGTACTTAGGATGACGCGAGTATTTTGAAACACTGGTAAACTATTTTATTTTAAACTCAGTTTTCGTCTGTGAATCCTTTCCTTTTGCTCAACGTGTTCGCCATGCGATTTGCTACATGACCATACATAGCTTTTTTATGATTTTATCGTGTACTATGCCATTTGAAGGCAAACTTTAGACCCCTCCTCAGTGAAAGTTTTCCAAAAGGCTGAAAAAAATGGTTGCGCGCCCGTAACATAGACGCTGTTTAAGGTAACCAGCACGTGTTTCGATCTAAGTCAGAAAGTCATTTTTGAGACTCCTGATGGGGCCTTTTTCCATGGAAAAGTTTCGGAAAAGTGCTTCACACTCCGCGATCGATTTTTGGGGTGTATCGTGAATTTTGAACTTAAAAAAATCTGAGCTATAGAAAAAAAGCTGTACTAACACATATGCAAAAACTAACTTAAATGATTTAAAATTAAACTCGAAAAAAATTATTTATAGGTGTTTCAAAAATCTCGCGTCAGCTTTAGTAAGGATATGGTTCTTACAAGTAACCTGTTTCAACGGCTAATCGAGATTGTTAACGAAATCAGTCAAAATATATATCAATTTGACTACGCTGAAAACGATGGTGTCACACGGTTGGCCGTGTAAACCTTCATGGACTTTGAAAGTTTAAAAAGATTTTTCCATGCGCCATGAATAATTCCATTGAATGCATGAGTAAACTCACCACGATAAAAAATTGACGGTGTTATGCTATAAAAACCTACAAAAAGCTTAAATTTGCCTAAATTGTTAATTTTACGTTGGCGACACAGTTTATTTTTTCCGTGGCCAGTGTGCAGGGGCATTTAGTGACATTAAACACTGAATTTAGGAAAATCTTTTTAAACTTTAAAACTCCAGGAGGGCTCAGACGGGCAATTGAGTGTCACCATCGTTTTCAGCGTAGTTGAATTGATATATTTCTACTGATACCGTTGAGAATCTCGATTAGCCGTTGAAACAGTTTACTTGTTACCGAATTAGAAAAATGTAAAGGATCTAGGAGCTTTCATGTACTTATTATTACTATGACGTGCATTTTTTAATTTCTAATGTAAGCACACACAGTTAAAAATATTTTTTCTTGCACTCTAGCGTCCACAAAACATTTAACTATTTTTTTTAATCCTTCAAGCCTTTTCTAAAACATCTTTAACATTTTTCCTCCAAATTCATAAAAACTAATGTGCTCTTCCAAATAACTTATATTCAAAGCAATTCCGCTAGCTCGTTTTTGATTTGTATTCAAGGTTGCAATCGTGATTTTCACCATGCAGGTTTTCTCTCGCTCCTGCTTTTCAATGCTTTGATCGTATTGTAAATTATGTTTTGTTTCAAAACCCTTCCCCAATCAAGAAATTTGCATCGTCTTTTTAAAATTACAGTAGAGCAATATGGTACAGGTTGCTGGTAGCGTCCAATCGAGAATTCCTTCTTATGATCGTACGTAATTCAAGCAAATCCGTAGAAGTGTCCAGACTCTCACTGATCGAATTCGTCGAATCGCCTATAGAAAATGATGTTCATGCAGTCCAACTGACAGAGAAACTACTAAAGGTAATAATGTATAACTCTTAAATGATTAAAGCCATCATTGCTGAATTATAGGTAGCTTATTTTGCTGGCTCTGACAACCTATGGGTTTTGTGATAGGTGAGTAACCAGGTTGCATAAGCCCCGTCACAATATTTTGAGGGCAAGACAAAGCGTAGAATTGTAACATTTTAAAGCGCATGATATGCTTTATTAGATGGTAACTAGTGTCTCGATGAAGTCACAATTATTACATCAATTCTTGGACAATCAAAGATTTATGGATACAGAAATGATATTGTTTTTTAAATCTTGCGCTAATTGAATCGGAACCTAATTGAATTTAATTCTATACAAAATCCATATTTTCAATTCTGGAACTTCAAGTATTGTTTGAAAATAATCTTTTAGATTATTCCAGAAAAGACATTGCTCGTCCACCTTGATTGGAACGGAAGAAAATTTTTGCGGCAGAAGTGGATGCTTTGGCTATTGTGGAGATATTTTTCAAGAACACAAAGTATGAAAATTTTAAGCGAAAGGGTGTGCAAATCCCAGTATTCTGCTTTAAAATTCGAAGACATTACCGATAAAAACAGCCTGGTAGAGGTGTTTATGATGGTATTTCAAGAAATCGTCATGGGAAATCACAGCCTAGTGTATTCTGGAGATGATTCATTTTCTCCAAAACTCGGACGTAAATTTAAATTCGGCTGCCATGGAGATAGGCGTTACCTATCATTACCAGAGAACGTTTCGGAATACATATGGAAAGGTACTTGGATTGCAATTAACGATGGCTCAGACTACGATTATGTCACCATGGAAGACGTACCTGAATCCGAACTTAGTTTTGTAAGCTGTGGAAAACCTGACACATCTTCCCTTGAATTCGTAGAACTTATTCGAATTTTTGACTTTTGGACGTGGCTTGTGATCCTGCTAACAATGGTTTTTACATTTCCCGTTTTATCCTCTTTAATTACCCTGTATATAGATAAGGCCTGGTCTACATTGTCAAGATCTCAGTTGTTTATGAAGCTGAAGCTCCTATACTGCAAGGATCTGGTTGGTTCGGCTAAATTGCTCCTGGAGCAAGGAGATCCATTTACGAAACACCAAACAAATGTTTCAAAACTTCGTTGGGTAATTGGACCGTTGCTACTAGCGGCCGTTGTCATAAGCAATGCTTACAAATCCGACAACATCTACAACGTTATCTCACCTCGAAGATACGTGCCACTCACAACTTTTAAGCAACTTGTGGAAAATGGTTACGATATGTACAGCAGGTTAGCCCCAATCATGGAGGGCGCTGCTAAAGAATTTGCAAATCTTACATATTTGATCGAGAAACGGAACTACACCTTAGAGCTCCAAGATTTGCTTGGGTATGCCCTGGGACCCGCTAACAATGACTCCTTCAATTTCTTTGTGAATTCGTTTCATGTAGATACAGAAGTAGGCGGGTTATTTTTCGATTACGATAGTTATGACAGATCGATATTACCTTTAGAAGTAAAGGATTTATATCATTACATTTCAACAAAAATTCGATTCCCACCAAGATTTCTGGATTGGTTGGAAGATATTCTGTCTCGTTATTTCTCTCATCAGGACCCATCTACATGGCGAAACAAAATACACGAACATGAACAAAACGTTTTGCACGACACACTCAAAAAGTGTAACAAGACGGCTTTGGTTTTACCTGAGCTACTTTGCTATCGACAAACAATGCGATTGAAGCGTGAAGGACGTGCATCGCCTTTTGATGTACATATTGGAAGAGAAGTCCTGTTTCCTGTGAGTCTCCGTATTAGATTTGTCTCCGTCGTGCATTCATCAGTGCAATTACGAATCAGGGCATTAAAGGAGAATGGGCTTTGGCTGCGATATAGGAGGCTTGTTTTAAATTACGATATTTATAATGATACCAATATCTTTCAACTTAGCCCACCGTCCATGAGTGGAAATATTCCTATAATATTTGTACTGCTTTTAGGGGGCTTACTTGCGGCCATGATATGCTTCATAATACTTGAAAGAAATTACGTTGTCAAAGCTTTAAGGTTCTGCATCAAAGTTTTGAAAACGTATCTAGTTATAAATCTTTGGCGGAAATTATGTCTCACAAGCCGAAAACAAAGAAAAGTATTTAAAGCGCGTATGTACTTTCCAAAGAAGACAAGACGAAAAATAAATTCGTTTTCCCAATCCAGATAAGCACGACGGCTGACTGGCAGGGAAAAATATGCCACTGGATTTTGCGCATCACGTTTAAACGACAACCTTAAAAATATCGTCAAATAAATCGCTGGGTGGGAGCAAACCAGGGTCGCTAATTTATATTTTAGACATTTTATTTTTTTAAAATTAAATGCAGACAATGAGTCGACTGGCTAATAGCTCTCATAGTGTTAACTCCGTCGTTTCTTTGACGAGTATTATGGGATGTAAATTGATCTTAAATGCTTACTTTGTTATCATGTACGTATAAATCACCATAGGAATTCGCATGACAACCTACATAATAATTAAACAGATATATGCATTACACATTTGCTACATAAGTTCGAGTAGCTTTTACATTTGTAATAAGGCTCCTTAAAACATGTATTCATGAAAGGAAATATTGCTTTAATTATTAAATTCCTTAAATACGTTAATTGCCTATCCGGAATTATGCAAAATGTACAGTTGTTTAATGATAAAGTTCTGCAAAACGTCTTTTGTGTGACGATGAAGGTACTTACACATATGATGTACTGTAATTTAAGAAATTGTGATAAAGAAAATCAAATAAAAACAATTTGGCAGTTCCTCTCTGGCCGTCAAGCAGATCAACATCTAATGATGCAACCTAAACTGTTCATGGGATATTGTATTTTCACGTTCCTTTACTATTAACGTTATGGAGCAATATGTTTTGCCATATAATAATATCAGAAGCCCATGTTTCTAGGTCAAGTTTAACATTTTTAATATCTGACACGGCCATACAGATTACATATTGCATTACAGTTTTCTTGGATTCTCCTAATTTGTCAATAACGTTACATTATTACCAATAGGTATTTTAAGCTTTAGAGCTGAAGAATACTACCTAATTAAAGTAACCTACGATAGTTGCACATAAAACGCAATGATGCTACGCTGATGATGATGATGACGACGTTGATGCATGCAACAGTATTTTCACAACGCTTCTATAAAATCATATATTGCTTAACTGGCCTGCACGAAGTTAAATACAGTTTCTCACTTTTGCACATTGTCCCCATTATTCATAGGAAGATGATTTCCCGATCAAAGGCCTTTAGGAAAACCCTAAAAAGTGGAAAACTTCTCATGCTCGTAACAGGAGTTGTTTCCATAGAGGATCAATCGCACTTGCTGCCCTTTTTGGGAACTTAGAACGGAGTAAAATTCTCCCGATTGGAAATGATAGAGGAACAATAAAGCAGGTAAACAACAAGAAAGGGGGACGGTGGTTAAACTAAATTAGCGTCACTTTTTAGTCTGACAAACAGTAAGACAAGGCGCAAGACGAGTATTAAAAGTGGCCAATCAGATAAATGTTTTAAGTACTTGACTGTAACGCTGCTAGTATTTTGATTTTCTTGTTAGTATATTTGACCTTCCTGACGAAAACTTGCAAAGGATTTACTTTAATTGACAAACCGAATTTAAACTTGGAATAGGTTACTTGTGTTCTAACTAAGAGTGACACGTAATATTTTCAGCAGATGACGTGAATTATAAACAAGGCTTAATCTTTTTGAGTGAAAGGAAGAGATGACTAGTACAGGATTATATATACTTACCGAAAACAATTGCGGCTGGTAAAAATATGTTGGAACCTAGTTTGTCATGTGATACTTCATTGCACACATCTCATTCATAAGTTCACGATGCCATGTCTTGTAGTAGGTTCATTCGTGGATCGACGAGCAAAAACTGCGTTTTTCTGATAAGAAAAAGCACCTTTTAGAAAAATATATTCTTACAATGGAACCACACACTTTACAGGTTCGAAATACAAATTTTTAGAACAAATTTTTAATGCCATTCGATTCAGTGCCCCAAATACTTTAGAAAAAATTTGCAATGTCAAATCCACATTGTTTCCAATGCCGTTAAAAATTCGTTAGACACTGCACTTACACTTCATATATTTGCATATGTACACATTTTATTTCATTCCATAAAGTCAGCATAATTGTAATGCGTATGAGGACGCATTAAAAAATCACAAATTAACAAAATGCTTACTTTTCCCAAATCTTTGTTGTGAATTGGACAAAACTTACATTACAATCTCGGGAAAAAATAAGCATTTTGCTGATTTGTGATTTTATTAAGCGTTTTCTTACGTATTACAATTTTGCTGACTTCATGGAATGAAATAAAATGTATACATACACAAATATATGAAGCAAGAGTGGAATGTCAAACGAAATTTTAACGGCATTGGAAACAAGGTGGATTAGAAATTGCATAATTTTTCTAGACTATTTGACGCTGAACCGAATGGCACAAAAATTTTGGTCTAAAAGTTTGTATTTTGACCTGGTAACGTGTGGTTCCATTGTTAGAACAAATTTTTCCTTTTTGATTTGACCTTATATTAATATATAGTGGTTTGTTTTTACAATATATACCATACGATGGACAACTAGAACTCTTAGTTTTATAGGCAATCAAAAAAATTGTTTCTGGAAAAATTAAACGAAATTGTTAGGTAAGCAAAATGGATAAGTGAAATTAATCAGGTACCAACCAAACAAACTTGAGGCTTCATCACTGTATGTTCTCTACTAATGCATTTGAAAAAGCAGTATTCTAAATTGAAAGTAAAATATATGCTAAAATCTGCAGTCTGATATGGAGATTTGAGTGAATTTGCACGTGTAAAGAATAAAAACACGTACATACACGCGTAAATTTATTTAAAAAACGCGTGGCTGGTCTAATTATTATGAATTGAATCCTTTTTTTGGTAAGTAAAAAGGATACAAAATGTTGAGATTCCTCAGGATTTAGCGTAATTAAAATGAGTCGACCACAAAGGAATAATCTCGTTCTCAAAGCATCTGTTTACGTAAAATCCACATATATGAGAAAAGTGTTAACCACTTTGTTCATTTGGGAAAATTCAACAGCTTTTCAGAACTTTGAGCACTTTGCGTTGGTTAGGTAGAAATGTAAAAATTAAAAAGTTATTCATATACTAGTCCGTACACGCACGCTCCGTGCTAAAAAAATAAAAACCGTGCACGCACGCTCCACGTTCAAAAAATAAATAGAACTCACTCCGGATGAAATACAATCACAAATAGACTTTCGAAATTATATCCTCCGGATCAAATACAATCACAAACAGATTTCCGAAATTATTTCCTCCGAATCAAATACTATTACAATTTTATATGAACAGGAGGGACTGGTATGATAGGGTTAACTAATTAATTAAGTTAATTGATGAATTAGTGAGCTAACTAATTAATTAATTGAGTTATTTAATTAGTTAATTATTCATATCATTCTTCATCACCCTCCCTCCGGTACACATATAACAACTCCCTCCGGTTCATGTGCAACAACTCGCATAGAATGTAACGCCCCCTGCCAAAAACTGACTGACACACACACACACACACACTGAAAGAGAAATAAGGACTGGATACTAAAATATTCGCGTTGGTTAGGTAGAAATATAAAAATTAAAAATTTATTCATGTATGGCGACTTTGTTTAGTTTTATTGAAAAAACAAATGCCTCTCATCATATCACATCGAAATCGTTTTCTGAGCTTTTAAGCACATTGACCAAAAACTTTTGCTAAATAACTCATTCTGCTCTACATTTAAATTCTCTTTTTATAAATACAGAATCAATCAGTAAAGTTGATACTGATAATAGTTACGCAGCTGGCACTGGAATCGCCATCAAGAAGGAAATCTTAAACTAGTTGTATAATTGTGGGGTGCAAAGTTTATTGCCTCATACTCTTCACAGGTCGTTTTTTGTCGTAAACCAAATATCTTCTAAAATTCACAACACGTTTGCCCTGCTTTGATTTGAACGGCATAGCGGTCAGTCTATTAACAACCAACTGTCTTAACTACTTACCTTAGCAATTGTAATACTTCTTGGTACGTAAATTAAAAATATTTGTTGCAGCCGTACTTTGGAACGAAGTTACCTTGCCCATATAAATGAGATGTAAAGATTTTCTTTTGCGGCGTTGTTATCGATCGATAACGTAAATGACTTAAATTGAAAGAAAGTTGAGGTGTGTAGTTGGACAAGATGGATGATGTGTGTCAATGCATGATTTTGCAGGCTGTGTGGTAACTAAATTGTGGTTTAGAATTTTTTAATGAAATACCTACGCAATAATTACACAATTACATATTTGGCCTACAAAAAAAACAAAAAGTTAGAAGGACGACAAAAATTCTGTCTGTACCATGAAATTGTAATCCTAAATGAGAAATCAGATTTTCCCTGATATGGACATACTGACATTAAAAATTTTCTACGTTGTCATATAAGGAAATCCTGATTCTGGAACTAAGCCCACGCAGGTTAAAATAAAAAATGTAGTACTGAAAAATTTAGTAGTCGAAAAACCTTCCGCAGCTATAACCATCTCAAAGGTATTAAATTGGTAAAAATTTCAAAATGTTGCAGATAGGTATCTCATTTGCATAGGAATAAAACCGATCTAGCTTTGTCAGGCACTGCCAATGAATGAGTTTTTCTGGTAAACGGAAAATTTAGGTACTTACTTTTATGCTGAAACAAACATTTTTGTGGTGAAATGACAATAAATGCTTGAGATGATATAATTTGTCCTACAACTTTTTGTCCATGAATTCATTAAAAATACTTAAAGAAGGTTTGAAAGTGAAAGAACAAACTCATAACCAGTTTAGTGGATTGCGAAATCGACCACATGCAGTGTTTGTCGTAATATTTCCACTTGGTACATAATTGGTAAGCTGATTCCAGAAAACGCCAACAGGCGAACGACCAAGACCATGTGTTTATTGTATTCAGAGGGTTTAGATGTTCAATAGATGAGGTCATTGTCACGTTCGATATTTTCTGATTTGTATTTTTCCATTTGTATCAATTAAGCTAATTTGTATAATCCGAAGTCATGTTTTACGCTTGCCTTTTTTT
>JAHZMX010005828.1:0-120342 GCA_027743895.1 Seira musarum | reverse complement strand
GGATAGGGAGGTCAAAATTTTTAATACATTGTAAGGATAGGAATGTCCCCTCCTCGTCCCCCCCTGTTCCGCGGCGCCTGCGTTGCGATCTGCATCCAGGAAAAAATCATTTCGGGGCAATTCAGGTAAAATGCGAATCCGAAGCTAATTTCATTAATTCATGAACACCAACAAATGCTATTCAATTTAAGTAATTTATATGTAATGAATACCTCCAATTTTGATGAAATTGAGACCTGTATAATTTATAATGTTTTTCGTCAATCATTATAAACGCGCAATTGCTAACAAAGAAACGAACTTCGTCAATCTATTGATTCTATATACCTAGCTCACAATCTCACAATATTCCACCCCATCTTACTTAGAAATTAAATTACCTTTCAATAATAAAACGAATTTTAATGTGCTACTAGAGCAAGAAGCTTCTGAGAGCAACAAATTAGATTCATTGACCACTTCAGATCGAAGGAATTTGATAAGGTAGGTGTTTTTACCTAAACCTGACGACGTTGAAGCGGAATTTGGAAAATGATGGATGATGATGACATTATTTTTTGCATCATGTAGCAAGTACGAGTTTTGCTTTTGAGTTGTTGACTCAAGCGTACGCGACGCGTCATTTATGGAGTGGAGCACTCGTAAACTTCATGATTTAGATTAGTTTTATTTAGTCTGTCTGCATTTAGATGCGAATTCTAGTTTACTGTGCAAGTATTAAGTATTAATACATATACATATTTTCAGTTAATGACCGCGCAAAGGAAAGGGTAATGAAAAACATTAAACATTCGTTAACGCTTTTGTTGGAGAAAGTAAAAGTCACGATTGTTTTGCATGGGCTATGTTCCACAGTAATTTTCCACGGTTTGCATCCATCCACCCACAGACACATATATCGCTTCGCTACATAGACAACTATGCATCCCATTTTCATTTTCTGCTCTCTGGAAGGTTTCTAACTATTGAAAAAAGTACTACATATTTCTCATGACTATGACGTTTTGGTGAACTAAAGACCTGTGATTAATTTTTTATTGAGAAATATTATTTGTAATGAAACATTCAACTATTTCAAAATGTTTCCGATTTACCGAATCAAGAAAATGGATGGAAAGACAACAATTCACATGGTTACATTAAGCGCATGTTGTTAGCTATTCACATGATCTTGATCCTGTCGTCAGACACACAGACTCGTCACTTCAAAAGAGCTTGAATATTTATTCTCTAAATCTTAGAAAATTGCATAACACTTCCATTTCAAAATGTTCACGAGGTTCGGTGCAGAAGTGTTATGATAGAATCCTCTTCTTCATAATAAGTATCTCTCTCGACTCGACGCTATTAGTTTGGAGGTTGTTTGCTGGTCTATGTGCTTCATTTATAAATTTTGTACATTTACATGTGGTCTTATATTCATTGCCTAGAGTAGAGGGATGAGGAATGATCATATCATTTCCTATGATTATACCAACATGAAACCACATTTCTCCATGATGTGATGTGACGATATAAGGCATATATGTATCTGGCACAAGATCCACTACTCCATGAGGATCGGATACGTGCATTTGGCTAAATAGTCTTTGAAGAGCAGGCTTGCCGGATACAGGCATAAAATAAGCAATAAAGTCCAACCCCATTTACAAATTGAAAGTCTTTCATTTTGAAGTTACATAAATCAACGCAATAATAATCAAAGTATTGAAAATGCATTCTCAAAAGCTTTCGAATGCTTTCACCATTCTGTGGAAAAATCATGGAGTCTCAACCGCCGCCAAATCAACCAGCTCTGTGCGAGCAAGGTAATAAATGACTTTGTAGAAAATTACCATCATCTCAACTAGATAATTATCTCTAATCAATTTCCCTCATTGCAAACGGAATTTCAAAAATGTAACACTCGATATGAGTGAAATTATGACCACAAAATGCTGAGGCTTGAAAAGGGTAACGAAAGTTAGGCATTTTGAAATGTGTAATAAGTAGAAACGACGCCACGAGAAGTGCGGATTGGGCAGAGAAAAGTCGAAAAATGAAAACTAGCTAAACTGTTTTCCTTTGAAATATCCCAGTCCAAGAAAGATTGTAGAACGTTTCTTTCGCCTTTTCAAAGCAAAATCAATGTTTTTTTTGTGATCTGCCGTTACCGTTTGCTTTCGATTTTGACATTGAACTTGGGATTGAAAAAACGCAAAAAGAATTCTAGCAATGAAAATGCAACCCTGTCTAAAACTGGCTCTATAATCAAGTTTATTTATACAATTGAAGTGTGAATTGATTATTTCCGGGTCGGGTGCCGTAACTAGCAATGTCGGCCGCAGTGTCGAGTTATCTATACGTCAGTGGCCAGCAAAAGTATTAGGTACTTTTGTTTCTATTGTTATTGTTGAAACTATTGTTTCTTCTAGCTCATGGTGGGCGAACGTTGAAATGGGGCCGCCAGACGCCATTCTCGGCGTAACTGAGGCGTTTAAACGTGACACAAATTCAAACAAAATTAACTTGGGTGTTGGTGCTTATCGAGATGACCAAGGCAAGCCATACGTTCTTCCCAGTGTCAAATTGGTAAAAAAGAGTTCCGTTTTTCTAATTATTGAATGCTTTATATTGTGCTTTGTTGCATGAAGTTTAATGTTTTCTACGTAGGCCGAAGAGCGAGTGGCAAAGAAGAACTTAGACAAGGAGTACGCCCCAATTTCCGGTAATGCCGAATTTTGCAAATCAGCCATAAATCTGGCCTTGGGTGAAAATAATCAGTACTCTTCAAACGGAATGGTAATGTCAAAAGACGAACTAAAGCAAAATTCATATACTCAGGAAATTGGCTCCAATGGAAATTCAAGTTTTATTTTTTACACTTTCTATGTTCAGAGCACATAAATCTCTTTATACAGCTCTACTTCAACCATTTTCCTTATATAATTCGTTATTTTACAAGCAACTTGTTTTTATTAGGTGAGCGTGTGGGAGCCTTTTCCCTCATTTGTCAATCCAAAGAGGAAGCCGACAGAGTAATGTCGCAGTTGAAGATTTTAATCCGGCCCATGTATTCCAATCCACCAATTCATGGTGCTAGAATAGCTGCTGAAATTTTGAATGACCAGGGTCTAAGGGCGCAATGGTTAGTCAGGATTAAAAACTAAAAACTAAGGAGCCCTTAATACATTTTTGTGTTCAATTTGTAGGCTCCAAGAGGTGAAAGGCATGGCAGACAGAGTCATCAGTATGAGAACCCAACTTCGCGACAATTTGAAAAAGGAAGGATCAACTAAGGATTGGTCTCACATCACTGACCAGATTGGGATGTTTTGCTTCACTGGTATGACTCCCAATCAAGTCGAGAAACTTATCAAGGAACACAGCGTTTACCTGACTAAAGATGGACGTATAGCTATTGTTGGAATCACAACGAAGAATGTTGGATACTTAGCTCATGCTATGCACCAAGTAACAAAGTAAAACTAATTGAACGAGAGAATAAAACTAACGGCTTAAACTGTCTTTAAAATCAAATACGTAATAGACAATATGAACTTCTATTTGCGAATCCTTTTGTTTCAATATTATACGATCACATTTCAACGTCACATTTCCCTAATCCTTGCTATTTTGCTGACAAATGCATGTAGCTGATGTTGGTAAATGATGTAAAAATATGATCACGATAAGAACTGAAGTGAAGTTTAAACAAACAATGTGACAGTTCATTACATACAAAACTGTAGATCTGCTTAGAACCGGAAGCAAAAGAAATTCAACAGAAAGAAATGTCGACAGATTCAACTAAGAAATAAAATGTTAATTGATTTAGATGCAAAATTCTCATCAAAACCAATCCCACGTCTGAAGAGCTGAATGACAAGTTTATTCGTTTTTCTCATTTTTATACATAAGGTTTAATGAGCTCTATAAAAATGCACAGTATTCAAAATCCAGAGCTCAACCTAATTATTTAATTTTTTTTTAACTAGCGAACTTGGTATGGTTGCTAAAAACTAAAGCATACTTTGAGATCAGGTAAACCAGTTCAGGCCCTATCCTCAAAAACAATAGATGGTTCTGCAAAGTCAAAGATGTCTTCATGATAGTAGTCCTCAGGAATAGGTTCTTGCGACTCCTCGGGGTAATGTGTAGGAAACGGCAGCGTGCTCTTGTCGAATCTTTGAAGCAGACAATATTCTCATTTTGAAACAAATAATACTAAAATAAAAAGTTGCATTGTTTCATGGATAAAATTGCTACATACTTATCATATATAAAACTATCATGAATCGTCACATATTTTCCAACTTCACCCATTACTGCGGGTCCTCGAACGTAAATGACATTATATTTTGTATTAATCCGAACAATCTAAAATAAACAGAAAATAATGCTGATTATAGCATTACAAATACCAATATATCTAATCATTATCACTTGATGGAAAGTACCTCTTGAGCAAGCAGTTTTCTCCTTCGATTACCCATGTGACCAGGCATTTTTTTCCCGGGCCACACACGACCCTTCTCGCATCCTCCTCCAATGCACCCACCTCGCCTGTGAGACTTTGTTACACCATGTGTTGCAGGCATGCCTTTAAAATCCCATCGTTTCATAACTCCTTGAAATCCTCGGTCAATTCTGTTACAGAACATAAATTGCTCATCATTGTTCATTACTCAATCAATATCCAATTACTCAACAATATACTAAGAACAGAAGGGAAATGAAGAGACTTAATTTACTTACGTTTTCCCAAAAATCTCGACTTTCTGTCCTACACGAAAATGTGTAGCGTAAAGTGGAGTTCCAGGTGGCAATTTCGCATTATCTGTCACCATAAATCTTGATATTTTATTTTTCGGAGGTAGTCCTGTTCCTTCAAACAATCCTAAATATTCCTTTTGAAATCGCTGAGGGTCAGAGCTGTCCGCTCCCACAAGTAACAAACCAATATCACTGCGACCAAACTTTGTTCCATAATTTTGCATGACGATTTCAGGTGGAATGTACTTTATGACATGATTATCAACCACTTGAAGAAGAGTAGTTAGAATTTTTTGTCCATCCTTTTCCCACATTGGGTATATTCCAATTTTACGAGCAATCACTCCCGTTCGGATAGAATACTCTTTCCATTCGCCACGCTCATGGGTCATCTCTTTCAAAGGACTGACGAGAGCAGCTCCAGTTTCCGGAGTGTGAAGGGGACCATATCTGTCAAATACTACTTTACTTAGAAACGCTTCATTGTCTGGGGTGAGCTCTTGATCGTTTCTCTAAAAGACGGTTATAAGAAAACGTTAACCCGAAAATGCGTATACCAATGAATTTTCCAATCAATAATCTCGTAAACCCGAACCTCGCGTCTTTTTTTCGCCCAGAAAAAGTATGGATGTGTGTGACGATGCTTTATGTGCCTTTGGTCAGTCGTCGAGCTCGTGTGAATAGCAGCCGCACTATAAATAATCAATTTCAAAAGCGTTAGACAAGGCATTTCTACATATTATCTTGTCCATCACAATCAGAAAGAAGTACCAACCTCAAACAGTTAGGGATGCCGCGATTATTACAACTTTGAAACAATCTACTGACGCTGAACACATTTGGAGAACGTGAAAAAATGTATACGGAAGTCATAAGTGGGGTTGCCATTTTAACTTCCTTCTGGTTTCAAAACTTTCCAATAAGAACAAAGGAGTCCACTAATGTGAAAGCTTTTATGGTTGTCTTACTTCAAAGAGTTAGCAACAATCAAGAAAAATATGATAAAATATGATAAAATACACATGACTTCGCAATACGCGAATGTTATGATATTTTTCTTATCAAGAAATGAAAAGGGATTTTCCGCATTGTTTGGTCCCAACTCTTGGGGCTACATGATACAGGTCGCGTTCCCATAATCAGCTGTACAATCAGGTAGACTGGGCTACGAAACGAATCTCTGTGCATCTCGTTCCAAAAGCAGAGTGACTAGTGACAATTAAAATTTTTAATTACTCAATTTAAACACGTGATTGTGCGTCGTATCAGTCGCAAGAATATATATGTTTACTGTAGAAGCATGGAAGCTGAGAGTGAAAGCTACTTGAGCTCACTCTCAAGAAAAGAGTGTCCCATGGAACCAAACGACGACGCTGATTCCAGTAGCGTCTCCAGAAACGAATACGATTCGAATCAGCTACAAAATGCGCGGGAACAAAGATCTCACATTGCAATCATTCAAATGGCTCCACCTGCACAAGGCTCCTCAAAAAATTCAAATGGATATTCGCATTCACAGCCTTCATGTCAATCACATACCAATGCCAATGAAGAAAGTGTGGTGAAAGCAAAAGCTGGCTCACCTTCAAAGCGGCAAAAGTCTGGTAGGCATACATAAGCCTGTGATACAATTTTTTAACCACTGCATTGCATATTTGCATATGATGATGATGATGATATTAACCGTGAAAATAACGTTTTCTAAATCAGGAGGAGCGGGTACGACTGTGCGAGGAGAAAGTGCATCCAGCGGGGGTAAAAAGAAACGCCACCATTGTTCCGTCCAAGGTTGTACTTACAATACGCCACATACGAAGGATCTAGCTCGTCATATGAGGAAGCACACAGGTAATTCAGAAGACAAGAACAAAATAAAGTTTTAAGTTTTGTTGCATATTTTCTCGTTGTTTTCATAGGAGAAAAGCCTTTCAACTGTGATCGATGTAACAAAAGCTTTACAAGATATGATAAACTTGTAATGCATATACGAATTCATGAGGGTCACCGACCATTTTCTTGTCAGTTCTGTGATTATGCAGCCACCGATTCCAGCAGTTTGCGGAAACATCTCCGCACACACAGTGATGAACGACCTTACAAGTAAGAGAAAGTTTTACATGCATTCTGCTGATGGCACTCAGATTTTAACTTCAGTTGTTCTCTGATCGTTTCAGATGCCACCTTTGCAACTATTCATCGAAGGACTCTTCGCAACTCATTGTACATTTGCGTCATCATACTGGAGATTCACCGTATGTTTGTGTTTTTGAAGGATGTGATGCAGCGTTCAAAACACCGTCGGATCTTTCAAGGCATACACGCCTTCATACGGGAGAGAAACCGTACAAATGCACATTTTGTAATTATAGGGCCGCTGTAAAGTCAAATTTAAATGTTCATATGAAACGTCATACCAATCCTAAACCAAAGAAAGGAAGGAAAGGTGTTGAACGTATTACGGAATCTGGCGAAAACAAGGGTAAGCAGTTCTTAAATCCTCAAATACCATAATTTAGAATGAAAAATATATTTAAAAATTTAAAACATAAGTTCGTATTTATCAGGGGAGGATGGGTGTCGGACTAGTGGAGGAATAATTGTACGTAGTTCAATAAAACTCGATCCAGAAGTTCTTCCGTTTCAGTATGCTTGTAAATTGTGTGAATATAAGGCTGATACTATTGGTTAGTTGCTACAACTGATTTTAAACGAATTGTATAAAGCTTTACAAATATTTTGTCTATATTTGTATTTCAATTAAAAATTATATGATTAATAGATTTGTTCAATACTCATATGGAGGCATCACATGCGGACTCAGGACTTGGTGCTCGCGTAGAAACGACCAGGACTGCTAAAGGTCGACCACCAAAGAAAGTGAAAGACTTTGCTGAAGACCAAAGAAGGTTTCAGTGTTCCTCTTGCAATGCAGCTTTCAAATGTGAAAACTCTCTACGATGCCACATGAGGCAACATGGAACGATCCCTAACAAACCTGCTAATGTTGATCCCGAAATTTATTCGCCAAAAATTCATGCGCACAGAAGTCATCCCCTCACTGATGAAGATGGACCTGGATATAATGCTGAGGCGAACTGCACTGTGCCTTACTCACATGATACGAATGAAGTTCAAAATTATACGCTTCACGAGATGCAAAGAATGCCTATGCCGTTAGCTCATAGTGTAATTACCGAAAATCCAGCAGTAATCTCGAGTAATAATACTAGTGCCCTGGGAAATGGGAGTCAAGTCATTCGAAATCACTACGATGCCACCACAGGTCATGTATACACTTTTACTTACGTTAATGGGAATCTAAACCAATACCATAATGAAATCCGTGAACAGATAGATTAAAGGCACTTTCCGAAAATTTATTTAATTTTTATATTACTTACTAATGTATTAAGAAATTAAAATATTATTTTCAACAAATATGTTTTTTTTTGTGCCAGACTGTCTACTTTTTACTTTGGGAATTGACTTCATATAACAACAACTATACCTATTTAAACAGAGTACAATCGACTTTAGAGACATAAATACACATAAAAATTATTCTCAACATTTCATTTTAAAACCATTTGAAAACCAATAACGGCTTTTTTTCTAACCTCAATTTTCCATTAATTCATCCCGAGATTCATTCGAAAAGTAAAGTATCTTTGATAGTTTCATTATTTCATACAATTAATTGGCAATACATGAAGGCCAGGTGATCGGGATGAAACTTTTTCCACATAGTTAATTAGACAAAATACATTTCAGTAAAAGTAGTGCCGAAACTTAAGACGGAGGGACAACCGCTTTTAGGTATCACCCTATTGCTATACCATATCAATCAATCAATTTACTTAAACTTCAATAGTTATTTACTTAGCTGCATAATGAATTTCACGGCGTATATCATAATTAATATTTGTTGTAATGCAATTAGGTTAGTTTAGTTAAATTGACTTTTGGCCAGCGGAATTATCCAAAGGCCTACGTTAAAAGGATAAAACTTTATAACTCTAAAATTACAAATTAGAAGAAAATATGATGAACCGAATAGATACAAATCTATGTAAAAAGAAACTGGAAAACTATTACATACTTACTTCGATTACACAGTATAACTGCACAATATCGCGTAAAGTCAATCCAACAAGGTAGGGAAGAATCACAAATGTAAAATACTACTGACTAAACTTGTACAATGGGTGCGTACAAAGGTATGTCAAAAATTTATTTATTCTCATTTAGTCGTCATTTTAGTAAAATGAATCCTGGCTCATATTCCCTTGACTTCTGCGTCCCTGAACTTGAGGTGAGCCTAACGATTGGCACAAGCCCATTAAAGCCATTTCCAGTAATTTTATGTTGGAAATAAGCTTGCTTTCCGGATTTTGAGTTATGAATTTGGTAACAGAAGCTTGAAAAACTGGTAAAACACGAGCCACGCTTTGCAGGGTCTTCCGGTCAGTAGTGTCCAAAGAGCCGATAGCTGCGTTCAGGTATCTGAATCAATTTAACACAAAACTCATTTAAATTTGAGAATTATTCGCATTTTGAACTTATTATTCACATTTTAAAAAAATATTTTTTGTCATACGCGAGTTTTGTCTCAGTATCCTGTTGAATGTCGGTAGCCATTTGCTGAAGAATGGAAACATGCGTTTGATGTGGAAGTTTTGACTCAAAAACTTTGGCAGGCGGCATGTTCTTGCAGAGATGCATGAGAACTTGCAGATCGCCGTAGTTGCACGCTTGAACAAATGCATTCACGATATCTCCATTCTTGGCCATTGCAAGAAGCGATCGCTGGATTTGTACTGGATCATTCACATTGGGGGACGATCCATAATGGTCTGTCGTTGACACGGCTGGTGTAACAGTTCTTGGTAATACGGTGAGTTCAAAATACTTTTTCTGTTCCTGGAATGCTTGCGCTAACTCTCTTGAGATCGATTCTTCCACTAAACGGACAATGCTACCTTGTATCCTAAAATTATAGTTTTTGAGTTTATACAGAATTGTTTTACCACTTCAAGTTTCAAGAATAGCATTAAAATACAATTATAAACTCACCCATTAATAATTCGCAGCATTTGCGTTTCCACTTCCACTTGGAGAACACTACTTAATGCATCTTGCAAATTATTGAACTGTGCACGCATAGTTTCACTTGTTTTGTCTTTTTTACGCTCAGCTTCAAGTGTTTCTTGCAAACCCTTTACGTCTAAAAGAATCAATTAAAACTGGTTATATTACGACGAAAGGATTACGTAACTTTAAAATTAAATGTTAGTCTTACATTGTGTTGTGCCCTGGCCAAATGCTTCGTTAACTTGGTTGAACATTTCTTGTGCCACATTTTGGCAGCGTGGATACACAGTATTTGTAAAGATTTCATTAAATGTTTGCTCGAACACACTCTTTGTGGTCGCCTTGAAATGATTGGTTATGGGTTCCAAGAATTTCTAAAGGTGTTTAAATTTTATATTAAGACTCCCGTACCGTAATCTTTCTGTCAAGGAAGGTTAATTGTCAATTCAAAGCAGCTTTTTACTTGAACTTACATTTTGCTGAAGCATCACTGCGATACTTTGAGTAAGCTTTGCTTCTAATGAAACCATCACTCTGTCTACTTGAGCATGTAGATCTATTTTACTTGGTTCGTACACTCGCTGTAACGCTGATAAAGGATAAGAAAACAACTTCTTTCATGAACAATCCATCCGTGAATCCAACAAACAATCCAAATAATAATTGTAAGCATATATGATTTATGTCAATTCACAAACCTTGAGGTACAACAGTTTCTATTTCGTTTTTCACAACATTTCCAATATTAACTGCAAGAAGCTCTGAAAAGTTTGGTGGAATCACGTTTTGAGTCGCTTTAACACGTTCCTGCAAGAATTTAAATTATATAAATCGACTTGTATAATGCTTTATTTACATTTACAGTGCATGCAATATGATATAATTGCGAATTCAAGATAACTAACCTGAGCTTCCATTTTCTTGATGGTGTCCTCTAAACGAGCCATTCTTGCCTGACTGTCTTTGAAATATGACTCAACTACTTTTCTCAAAGCGTGAATGTCATCACTTTGTTTCAGCGCACCATGGATCCTTCCGATTTCCCGTTTGAGGTCCTACATATAATATAAACTTTTGCATTTAGACCCACATGATCCTGTTTGCCCACATTTCTCATTTCAATGATAAGTTTGAGACAAAACCCAAAAACAGACCTGCATTTCTGACGTTTGCCCTTGAACAATGTCCATCATACTAGAAACGTTATCTGCAATTTGTCCGGCTACTGCAGCTACCAATTCGGGCTCTGGAGCTGTCACAAGACTAGTATTTTGTTTAGGTATTGCTGAATTTTGGAAATGAGTCTCAGCGGCTGCTGTCAAAAGCGTATTTGCCAGATTTCCATTGTCCATTGTTTCTGTGTTCAAAGCTAACAAGCCATCCATCGTCGCCTCACTCCTATGACTAACTATTAGCGAAAACAAAGTCATCACAAGTTATTCATAAGCTACTATAAATCAAAGGGAAATCGAATTAAGTATCATTACGACACATACTCATATCATTAATTTTTGGACTAAGTATTTCTTCAACTTCTCGACTCGGACTCGAACTGGACGAAGCTTTGCTCATATTTCCATTGGCACTGGAACTAATATCCCTTGGTATTAAGTAGTCGTCCACGTTGCTTCTGGTTTGTCTAGTTGGACCAGGACTGGGAGTTTTTGTTCGATGGCTTGAGTTCGTCCCATGCCCAGACGATGGTGGTCTGGCAGTCGTCGACCCACCACCAGGAGATATGCCGATAAGACTACTTAATTGTTCGCTCATTTGGGCAACCGACGGTGCAACTGGAGAACACGCGGATGGATCAAGGATTGGCGACAATGAGGTTTTCTTTCTTAAACCTCCCAAACTTGAATGAGACAAAAGAGAATTCAAGGGAGACGTAACTCCTTCCTCATCCAATCTTGGATTTGATATTTGAGTTGAGCTCTTGTTTGAAACAATGCTAGAGTCCAATATATCTTCATCGTCATCTTCATCATCAGCCAAAGTTGGTTCATCTGTCTCAGTTTCTTTGTTCACTTCTTGGTACGAAACGTGAGGTTTAAATGTGATATGGTGCCCGTTAGATCTACAAAACATTTGTGGAGGATCTATCAATAAGATTCCCCTCTGTAAAGATTTCGGATGAACGATGTTCGCCTCTAGGTAGACCATTTCACCGTCTGGTTTATAATCATCCGGATCACCAGAAACTATTTGAGGTAAAAGGATTAATGAAATATGTACGTAAAAGCTATTTTTCACAAAATTGATTGTACTACGAGTGTATTAAAGATATTGCTTATGCTTACTTAAGTCTTGGATTCCTTTTGCACGAACGTCCTTCATTCTTAAACAAGACACATGAGCCAAATTATAGCTCAAAACACTAAATGGCAAGGAGAACTCTCGGATCCAGTCCAATCTAGCAGTCTCGTCATCACGGTCAAAGTGTAAGAGGTAAATAGCCTATAAAAGTATACAAAAATTATTTTCCAACTGTCCAACTCCACAGATTAGAACGCAATTACACTGACAATTGATACTTTATGACTGATGACCTATAACTTACCTTTCGATTGATATCTGCTGCGAGTATGAAGTGGGCTGTAACGTCAATTTCCATTTTCCATTGTCCAGCATCAGCAAAATGAATAGTCTGAAGGCATTCCCATGTTTTGCATGTAAAAAGTTTCATTTCTGTCATATTTTCCGTGCATGTGATCATGAACTTCCAGTACTGGGACCTTTAAAATACAGAATCCAAACATCAAATAAGTCTAGCTTGTTAATATGACAAAAATAAGTTGAAATCCTGAAAGACTTACTCAGCAGATGGCTTTATACTATGATTATCAAGAAACATCAGCCTGTCAATGGGTTTTCCCCCATGAGGCTCCCACGAGTACAAACACCTTGGAGGATTCCTATCTTTATCTTGGAAATAAATTTGAAAAAATTTAACTGTGCCATCTTTACTAGCTGTTGCTAAAGCTGTGCCATCAGGTGCGAATGAAGCATCAGTCACGGGGCCTGAATGAGTATCAATGATAATCAGGTCATTTCTCAGTTCATTAACTGTGTAACAGCCTTCGTCATGTGCACTGATTAATTGCAGAACGTTTCCGGCGTATATCTGTTGTTGCAATGAAAGAAGAAGCTTTAGCATGAAGCAGATTGAAAAAATATTTCTTTATGTCAAACAACAAAAATGACCCACCATATCGTCAAGTAAAACAGCAAATTGGTAAGCACAGTCTTTGAGGCTAGCGACTTCACTCAATTCATCTGGTACGAACTTGCACCATATAAATCTACGATAATCTGACTTCTTTCCTTGATCTAGCACTACTTTGAAAACCTGGTGATACCTAAAATTATACATTACAGTTACATTAATATAAATCCATATCTTAACAATATCCAGCATTAAGATGTACAGACTTACGAAAGTTTTCCTTGCTGAGTATCCTTATGAATTTTATTAACATAAAATGTCCCATATTCGTCCACAAATCCAACAAACACTTCTTCCGCTTTGTGCATGAACTCCACATCTTTTACTATCCCCTTCTCCACTTTCATCAAGCATCTCTCTTTCGTCGCAAGGTCGATGATGCGCACAGCTCCTATGCCGTTAACTAAAGACAATTTCAAGTTAGATGATTACTAAATCGCCCAAATATTATTGCAGTAAACAAATTTTAATAAAAAAAGCTCACCTTTCACAATGTAAGCAATGAATTTATTGCCTATATGCGTTGCTAACAATCTTCCGGGAATATACTGAGATTCCCATCCAAAGTCCACAATAACTTCAAAGCGAAATTTGCACTGATCAGATAATTGACGCTCACTACTGGGATGAACTTTAACAAGCGGACTTGAGTCTCTTATCAAAAATCCGTCATTGCCATTTGCCTCGTTGAAAAATACGCTTTCTTCGTTTACAACATTCCCTTGCTCATCAGGTGAATCGTCTTCTTGACTCAGTGCAGGGCTCCTCCCAGCAGACCTTCGAACCGCGTACGCCATAGTCCCTACCAGTGACTGCGTCAAAATATTGCACCCCTTGTATAAAAGAAGGCTCAAAGATATTGCCAGTCTTTCAGTTCCAACCTGCATACAAAACAAATTACAAAAATCGTTTTAGTTATCCCTTGTGAAGGTTTACTTGCTGCCGTCGTATTATTTACATGACTCATTCATTGTAATCGATCGTAATGTAATATACTCGAGGAAGTGAACTATGATTCAATTTATAAATTAGTTGTTGCTAAGAATTAAGTCAATTAAGTATATAGTTTTGGAGTCGTGATTTATTTTACGCTGTCATTCTACATCTAAGTTTCACATTTAATTTCGTGCACACCAAGAAGTTTTAAATTTTCTCTGTCGCAATATATAAAAGTGTTTCGATTTTACTTACTTGGATTGACCTGACGAGCTTATCTATCAATCGCCACGTCAAAATCCACATGCACAAAAACTAGATGCTTTCACTTTTTCAAAACTTTAATTTTAGAATTCTCTTTCAAGCCTTTATCTTTGTAGTATATTCTACAGTAACTGAAACTGAAATGATAAATGTCCAACATTGATCGTTCTCCTTTTCCGTGAATACCTAATGATGTAAAAAACTTTTTTAAAATAATGATTTTTAACTTGTCTCAATAATATGTACTTTTACGTGTGCAGTTGCACTTTCTTGAGAGTGTTGTTTTCGTCGAATGCGAAAAGGGCACAATGCTTTTTCGTTTTATGTACGGCTTTCCCTAAAGTAGTATAAGTACATTTTTACATTAGTAGAGCGGAGCGGATCCAAAAAGACGCTTTTCCACATATTTTTGCTTGATTTGTTTCACACAGAAATTCGCCGGCAAAATACTATGAGGGAAAAACAAACCATTGAGCAATAAAGTTCCCGTCAAAGCATAAATATGACGGATTTGCTGACCCATCGAATGACAAGAAGCTTTATACATTTTCGCAAAATCATACAAAACAAACAAATCTAGGTACATCTACATACCTGAAATCTACTACGAGCTTTAGGACGCCTGATAACAAAAGCCGAAATCATAAATTAAAGTTAAGTGGTGTCTGGTTACGAATTTTGCAAATTAAACGTTTTGAAAACTAAAAGGAAGAGTAACAATTGCGTTTTTCAGTTAAAATAATACTGAATTGATAGTTTTGAATCTATCACGAAGATTTGGACCTTCAATTCCATTTCAATAGTTAAACTTAAGTAGGGAAGCTAAGTCCGTCAGTTTCGTGTGTTTAGATATTTCGCCTAGAATTTAATTTAAAGATCGTAATATGACGGGGCACGTGGAGCCAGTAGTTGTGGAGAAAGTGGTTGTCCATCCTTTGGTATTACTGAGCGTAGTAGACCATTTTAATCGCATGGGAAAAATTGGAAGTCAAAAACGAGTTGTCGGAGTACTTCTTGGATCATGGAGTAGCAAAGGGGTTTTGGATGTGTCCAACAGTTTTGCAGGTAGGAAGTCGATTGCTGTTGCATTGTTGTTTCATTTCTTAGAATTCTTGGTCCAAAATACATGTCCATGATTATTTTCTATTTGCTAATAAAATGCTTTTTTTTTCATGATTTATAGTTCCTTTTGATGAGGATGACAGAGACAAAACTGTCTGGTTCTTGGATCATGATTATCTGGAAAACATGGCTGCCATGTTCAAGAAAGTAAATGGTGAGATATTTTTCATGTGGTTTTTGATTTAGTAAATTAGTTGAATAAGTTTGAACTCCCTTAGTCCCTTATTTCACTTTCCCTAATCTTACTCTTGAAAACTAATAACTGTTTTTGCCCATTCCAAAGCCCGAGAAAAAATCGTTGGATGGTACCACACTGGCCCTAAGCTTCACCAAAATGACGTGAAAATTAATGAATTGATCAGGAGATATTGCTCGTCATCCGTTTTGGTTATCATTGATGCTAAGCCAAGAGACCTTGGATTACCAACTGAAGCATACCGCGCTGTTGAAGAAGTGCATGAGGTATCAATTCATCTGACTCATTGAAAAGATTTACGGATATGACCAAAATTTACGCTTTGCTTCTTCCATATTGCTTTCTTCCCTTGTTCGTAAGAAAGCAGAAATAAATTCACCCAATAAGATCGAGAAGGTTTTTAAATTGGATTTAGTTTAGATTTTTTTTTAGTTGCAAGCAAAATTAAGTTTGCCCATTCTTTAAACGAATCTAGGTCCTTAGCTGCATTCGTGCATTCATTTTTCGTTTTTAAAATATTTAATTTTATTGTATATTAGGATGGAACTCCCACTACTAAAACCTTCGAACATGTTCCGAGCGAAATCGGTGCTGAGGAAGCGGAGGAAGTTGGAGTAGAGCATCTTCTCAGGGATATTAAGGATACAACGATTGGAACCTTATCGCAGCGTGTAACGAATCAACTTCAAGGTCTGAAAGGGTTATCCTCGCAATTGACAGATATTCGCAACTATCTCGACCAAGTAAGTTTGTGTTTGTTATACTTTACACCACATCATCATGGTTTATTTATACATATTGACAAATGAATCATATTCACTTCTTTTTTGCATTACAGGTTGTCAAAGGACAGCTTCCGGTTAACCATCAAATTGTATATCAACTGCAGGATATTTTCAATTTATTGCCCGATGTCACCAACCCAGATTTTGTGAAGGCCATGTACGTCAAAACGAACGATCAAATGTTAGTGGTGTACGCTACAGCTTTAACCCGTTCGATAATTGCATTGAATAATCTTATCAATAACAAATTGGCAAATCGAGACGCTGAAAAGAAGGAATTAGCCAAGAAAGACGAGAAGACCGATTCGAAAAAAGATGCAGCGTCAAAGGATGAGAAGGAGTCTAAAACAGAGGAAAAGGCCGCAACAAAATAATAAATTTTGTGAGAAAACGATTTTGTGTATTTGATTACCTATTTATAGAAACTAATGTATGTATGTATCTGTCTTGTTTACCATATTTCAAAATCGATGGGATAAAATAATTGATTTGCCTCATTCACAAATAAATCATTATTAAGGTTTCATAAAAAATGTTCCCTTCATTTATTAACTACATAGGAATCATTTATAATCATATTAATCATCATCCAAAAATTCGATAATACATATACAATCATTCACAGGAATAATCAGCGTTGAAAAGTAACAATTACATAAATGTTCATCTGCATTAATATGCATACACGCTTAAAATAGCCTCACCCTCCAGCGCAATGTTTGATCCAAACTTCGACACG
Organism: Seira musarum; assembly: GCA_027743895.1. Classification (NCBI taxonomy): domain Eukaryota; kingdom Metazoa; phylum Arthropoda; class Collembola; order Entomobryomorpha; family Entomobryidae; genus Seira; species Seira musarum. The sequence goes on along the minus strand of JAHZMX010005828.1, from coordinate 103,228 downwards.
AAACAAGTGAAAAAGTTTGACATTTTCATATACAAAGTTCGTGGTTGGCATTACGGTTTTATGCTCTCCAAATTTCTAACTAGTGAAATAGAATTAGTAGAACTACGCATGATGTAAATGCTCAGAGATTACAAATTATGAATCTAAAAGTGGAAAGAGTAGTACTTCAGGTTGTAAAGCGTTACATAATATCTAAATATAATTGCTAATTTAATGGCAGTCGTTAACCAACAAGAATTTAACAAGGGATCCGGGTAGGTAATGTAAAAACATTTTAGGTGTACATAATATATAGTTTTACTTATAGTAAATTAATTATGTAATCGTAATCCTCATTGACAGTCCCCTTGAAACGAAATGAAATGAAAGACTAATACTTCAACGAATGAATGTCAGCCAGCCAGCATACAGTTATACTTTTACCATGCCCCAAACTGACACACTCTAAGCCTCTGACCTGATTTGGCTGACGCGTCATGACACATGCCACTTGGTTTTAGTTTCAAATATTCAGCAGCCATGGATAACATGGATTCTTTTTACAAACCGGAAAAGGCTTTGTAAATTACGAATTACGATAGACCGACATGACATACGAGACGCTACTCAAATCTCAACGATATACATACCTACATACATTCAAATATTGATTATCCTCTGTAACGATTTTTTATAATATAAAATTGCATATTATTGGCCCTAGATTTACCTGAGGTAACTATAATAAAAGTAAATAACATAAAAATAAAAATATTGCACAGCAAAAAATAATGAAGATCAGGAAAGAAAGAATATAAGGTACATTTTTGTATGCTGTAATAATAACTTTCATTATTATTAAAGAAACGTGTGTATTATGTATGTACATATGCCTCTTCATTTGTAATCAAGAAAAATATTCATAAGCATATCTGGCCCAGAATTTAAAACAGACTTTGTATCAGTCACCCTAAGTACTTTAAATTTATAATGAAGTATAAAGCAAGTTCGATGACATATGAAATGCAAACTAATTTTTTTCAAAAGCGCAAATTTATAATGATGCTTACACACATTAATTTCTTCGTTGACATTTTAATTCCCATACCCATATTGAAAAATATGAACCATTAATTCGGGACTAGCGTACGATTGTTGAAGTTTATATAAAAACTAAATTATATTCTAGTATAATTTAAAATTTACTGCAAGCACAGCATACAAGTACGGAAAAGGCAAAATAATAATCGATTCGATTTATTTCGCCTAGGATTATTTATCCATTTGCAGTTGTTATTCGAGGTCGTCGTTTGTTGCTTGTTGTAATTGCTCATTCCTTACTGATGAATTCTTACCAATTTGAAATAAAACGAATTTATAAGCTATAAAATATTAAAAGTAAACAAGAGGTGTTTCCTTATGTGGAGAAGTCATTCCATTTCGTCCTCCTCCACCACCTCCTCCAACACTATGTGTCAATGCATTAACGTCGGTTTCAGTACGAGCTTCAACTTTCACTTCAACGCAATGGTCCGGAGATCTACTGTTAATAAAAGTCAAATACATAAACTGATGGCAAAGTATCAAAGCTTATTGTTTTAGACAAATAAATATAAAATAAAAATGTGTACCCTGAAACAGGAGTTGAGTCAGCAGTGTCCAGAGAATTGTAATTTGTATTTAAGCTTCCCCAATTGTGTCTAGTAGGAAATGATACCCCATCTCCCAGACTAGTGAAAATTGGAAAACACCATTTCGACTTGTCCTCCCCAAAGACTTCCGCGAAGTTGTTGTACGTTCCTAGATTGAATCCCTTCTTATCCGGGCCGTGTCTGAATATTGGTGAACGGAATGATTCTAGTGTAGACCTGTTTCTGGTCACAAGGTAGCAATGGTAGCCCAATAAGGAGCACAAACTGATGGCAAACATAGCCGCAACAAAGAAAACAAATAATATGTGGAATCTGCCTTCCATTGGTGCGTCCCATCCCCCTCGCCAGAAGTCGATAAAATATGGAAACGATATGAGGAAAATAACAACACAGTACAGGAAAGCATACGCCAGAAACAATACAAAGAACTTGTAATTGTTGAAGCAGACACAGTTATTAACCCAAGGGCAGTGATGGTCCATCTATAAATAGAATCGTTTAAATTATTTTTAAAAAATGCTGCTAAAAAATTCATCTTTGCTGAGGACAAATAAAAATTCATTAATACGATTAACTGAGCTAACCTTAAGTACGCAGTATCCGCATACGCTACAATGATGGGCTCTATCCGGCTTTATGATGTGACATTTTTCACAAAATCGGATTTGACTAATGTGCGCTCTAGTTTGCACGGGCAATTGCTGCGTTCTAACGATTTCCTCCAATATTTCAGTCACCTCGGATTCGCTGCGGGTATTTTCGATTCGTTCCATAACACCTACATAAACAGCAATATTATGGTTATATTTAAACTGAAAATCTACAGTCTAAAGAAAGAGACTTTTTCCCGTTTGTTGAAACAGAAAACGTAATTTGATTTGTAACTGATACATGTTTAAATTTTTAAATCAGCACACACTGGCTTAGACACTGACCTGGTGGGATTCTAAACTTTCTTGGAACCCGACTCGATTTGGTGAATATTGTTTGCCAGTAAGCCCAAAGAAATAGTACCAACGCCACATGATAAATAGCCAGGGAGAAAATTTGCGCCCATACTTGTCGCATCGCAATGATGCATAGCTGAACCACGAATGCGTAATATGACCAAGATATCACTGTGCAGATAAACAAGACTGGCATCCACTTCGTTATATTAATACATGTCCTGCACGCACCACCTCCTCCTCCATCCCCATGTTCGTCCACATGAGGTTGTGTCATTCTAACTCTGAAAGTAATTAAAATATTGAATTTAAAGTCGGTTTTGATGCAAAAAATCATGTCCTCAAAGCAAAATGAAGGCTACTTCATTTCTAAAACGTAATCATGCAATTTTATTTTTTATTTGATCGCAACAGTTGGCAACGAAAATTGATGGTAAATCTTAAATTATTCCATTTTCATAAAAGAATTACTATGTACCTGTGATAAGCCCAATTCTGACGACTAGTGCCACGAAAGCAATTTGTCCAACTTGAACCTGAAGCCGACGCAAACCCGTCCTGATAATCTTCCTCGTAGTTCGTTATGTCAGTCATAAATCCCTTAGAAAGTCTCACTGACGAAGGAGTAGTAACAAGTTGCAATATCTGCACTGAAGTGTCACTATAGACCTACGACCCATCGAATTTCGACAACAGCGATTTCGTCAGCAGCTCTTTAAATACTTAAAATAACTATTTCCTCAAACGATGACCTATCACTCTTCTTTTTCTACATAACTATAAATTGTAAATACAATTCACTGTTTTTCTATTGCGAATTGTACTGTGTAAAATATTATCTCTAATAAAATATCAATGTTTGCTTCTTGATGAGTACGAAAAGGAATGCTCCAGTTTCAGTTGATAAGTGAAGTCGCTGATTGTATGAGATCGAGTAAGAGATATTTAGAAAGGAAATAAGTTGTTTCAAATAAACAAAAATTATTTATGTAGAGCTAGAAGTCGAAGTAGAATGGAATCTTTGATGGCATTTGGATACTTTCAAATCTTCCATCCAAAACTGTTAGTTATTAGTTATATTTGTTTAAATCGTGTTTTTCAATGACAATTTACTCCTCTGAAAGGTTTAAGTGAGTTTGATTTGAGATGATTGCGCGGAGGTAAGATTAGGCTTAGACGATGTGTTTGATAAACTATTAAGTACTGTAAACAGTATAGCTGTTGTGAATATTAAATCTCATTTTCGATCCCCCAGTACATTTACTTCACTCTCACACAGTCACACACATATATCAATTATATGCTTCATGTCCATATTTTTAAGTTGTGAACACTTAAAAATTCACATAAACTCATGATTCGAGTAAAATTAAACACGTAATTTCCTGGCTAGTCAGTCCATAGATGAAATGCACTGGGCTCCTTTGAATCTTATCATTACTCATCGCTATTAAAAATGCGATTTAATTAGGGATGTTCATCGTGTACGTATAAATAAATGGAGTAGGATGATGAAGTTCAGCTGCTGAAACATATTAATAGTAAAATGGTCTGCATTGTAAGTTGTAAGAATGTTTATTACAGATTTACACCTTGATAATAATATCTGACCAGACCAGACCAGACCAGTAGCTCTAAACTAAAGCCTATTTTAGCCTTTCATTTTTCCTTTACCGTCAGCAGATGAGCTAAGAGAGAAACATGAACACAAAATGCTAAATGCACTGACAGAGAATAAAATGAAAAAGTAGTAATGCACAATGCACGCAAGAGTGAAAAAGAGAGAACATTTTTCTTACGTGAGTGAGTGAGTGTTTTGCTCAAATGCTCACTCACATTTGTTCATGTTCATAGTCACTCTGAGGTAATGTGCGACTGACAGCGGTCGCTTCTTCGCCGCCAAACAGTATAAACATGTTCCTCAAAACAAAGCCCTCATGAAAAATCTAAGGATATTAGAGACAATTGGAATTGAGTGGACGATTGTTTGCATGCAATTAAGTTTGTGTTTTGTTTTATAGTAATAAAAAACGGAAAGGAAAACAGTAATTTTAAAACGGAAAGCAAAAAAACACATTCAATCTGTGAGAGAAAGCAAGGCTTTAACGACTCGAGGCCCAGAGATTGCCAGTGAATAGTGAAGCTAGCACGGGATCACTGTCAACTGTCATTGTCTTAGAACTTCTAGGTGATCTTAGTCGGGAGGACTTGAAAACAAGTTTGGCTAATTTGTCCCGTAACAATGGAGATCATCCAGACTGTTGGAAACAAGAAGTTAGGTGGGAGAACCCCCAGGGGTGGACTGTCAAGTAGACGTACAAATGCAGCTTTTCGTCGGAGTAAACTGGAAGTTGGTTTCGAATCTCAGAAGCTCCAAGAGACCTATCCAGATATCCTCAACTTTTACACGGAACCTCCAAACTACTCTATTTCGTTGGAAGAGTTTGAGCGGTACGCCGTTGAAAGATTGAAAGGTATGTCTGTCGTTGGAAAGCTTTACAAGCATTAGCTCAAAGAAAATGAACAGAAATTAAATTGAAATGAGATGTTAACTCGTATGCCTTGGCTAACTGATATTTATTGATGACTTATTTTGCAGTGTTACGCTGTATTGAAAGAGTTAATCAGGAATCCAGTATTCCCAAATACAGTACAGAATACTTTGATCGTGTTAGAACGGAGTTGAAAAAGAAGAACGATGTCCCGTCTTATTACAACATGGTATCTTTCTATAACTATCTACTATTTTGATTATTTCTATCAGAATCAAACATATTATTTTGCTAAGTTTTTACCAATGCACTTGTCGTTTATTTGTAGATGTACTGTAAAAACGAAGAGGAGGACAATTTGATTTTCAGAAAAATTGATCACATTTCCCATTTCTTATTGCGCTTGGCTTATGCAAGGTAACAAAATGGATGTCATGAATGTCCTAAACTTGGTATGAGGACCGCTAAAATTTAGTTGTACTTTTTTAGAACTGATGAACAACGAAAGTGGTTTATCTCTCTTGAGGTGGATTTCTTCCGTATCAAACTCTGGGAAATGCGGTCTCTCAGTCGAGTACTGGAGAGATACAATCTACCTTACACTGAAGTTAGTGTGACTTGATTTTTTTGTGGAAACAGAATAAAATTTCTGTTGGTCCATATTTATATTTTTGTCTGTCTATAATTCAAGGTCTCCGATGATGAAAAGATGAAATTCTACAACGAGATATCGGTCTCATCTTTTATGATTAGCCCAAGTGGAGGTGTGGGTGACTTGACAATTTTTAAAGTTCACTTCAGCCACGCTTTGGATTTAGTACGCTGCCGGAAAGTCTTTTTGCGTAAAGGTTACGCGTATGTTCCATATCCGGAGTTAAATGGTGTTATTGCATTAAAATTTAGGAGTCATTTGTCAGAGTCGCTCTCGGTATGTTGTATTTTTTCATATTCATAAAATTGTAATAATAAACATCCTGGTCCTGGCCTTATTTAAATAAGTCTATTTTTTTGTAGCTTCTTAAGAAGAATATTCATCTCATAGAAGAGGATGAAAGACTTAGACCAATGGTATTTGGATTTGAAAAGCGGTATTTAGGAAGGGATGCTACCGTTACCAAATCTGGAGATAAGGTTTCAATGGCTGAACTCGCTGGGGTAGGCCCTTTGACTATCTAGTGAAACCTTTGAGAAATTAAATACAATGTGAACCACACATGATGAATCTTTTTTATCATTTAGTTTGCAGACAAATCTTTCCCCTTGTGCATGAAACATCTATATGATGTTGTTCAGAAAGAACATCATTTAAAACATTGGGGAAGGTTGCAATTGGGATTATTCTTCAAAGGACTTGGACTTCCGATCGACGAAGCAATAAAGTATTGGCGCAGCAATTTCACTAAACGCCCAGACATTGATGCAAATAGAGTAATTGATTTATTCATATTCATTAGTTTTTTATTAGCATGGAATACAATTTTTTGTTTGTAATAAATTATGTATTGTCTTTCACAGTTTGACAAGCAGTATTTGTACAATATAAGACATATGTATGGCCAAGAAGGTAAACGCGCTGATTACACTCCGTACAGCTGTATGAAAATTATTAATTCAAACGTTGGACCCGGTGACCACCACGGATGTCCTTTTAGACACAGTGATGCAACTCCGCTGAGAGTCAAGTTGATAGATGCAGGAATCGCACAAGACGGTAAGAACTAGCCGAGAACCAACGTATAATTACAATTTTAAATTAAACAAACAATTTCAACTAAAACTGACCAATACTTACAATTCCAGGTGTAAAGGAAATTATGAAACTTGTGGACGCTAAACATTTTCAACTGGCCTGTCAGAAATACTTTGAACTTACACATGATGGTTTAATTCCCGACGGAGGTGTAAATCATCCTAATCAGTATTTCCTCGAAAGTCGAAATGTACTAACAGGCAAAAAGACAATTAAAGCCGAAGGTTTGTCGTGTATTACTTTAGCAAAATTTTGAAATTATTTGATTTGAAAAAGCAATTAGTTTAAGCAAAATCATTTTATTTCAAGCGTGAGTTAATTCATTTTGATTAAATTTTTCAGCACCAGAAAACAAAACTATCCGAACAGTCATCTATAAAGATGGAAGCCAGAAAAGTTATCATGGATCAAGCAGCGAAAATCCGGCATCCTCATCTCAAAGTGCTACTCATAAACTGGAAGCAATGGATGAAGGTGATGATCTTCTTTCCCAGATGAGTATGGAAATCGATTACAATTAAGATTTTTAAAATAAGTCAGTGATTGATAAGTCTGTGGATACAAATACAAATGTGTATAATATTTTAAATTTTTACTAGTTTTAAGTTTATGGACATCATAAATCTTGTTTCATTCATTGACTAATAAATCAATTAATTCGGTCTGCAATTTTTAACTAGACCTTAAAGAAAAAGAAAATCAGAATTACGATAATCGATATCTTAAATACATATCAGATCTGGTGGGCTTCCGGGTAATAGGTTTCTGAACTTTAAAATAAAGCCATGAATATTGCGATAAAGAATGGACATCAACATGTTGAATATGGAGTTAATTTGCTAAATATCATAGTGTCATGAAAAAAAATTCTTAGACCCGTCAAATTGGTAAATACGTGTATCCGTTTTTCAATGTCACACACTTTATTAGTTTTACATACAACCATATTTTCCGTTTAGATATTTAAAGTTGTGGAATCTTATTCAAGTGGAACCTTTTATACACAGAACAATTTATGAAGCTAAAGGTTGCCCAAAGAATGCATCCTGATAATAAAATCATTCGGACAAACTTAGGTATCAAACTGTAAACTTCAAGAACACCAGTAGGCGTTCGCTGTTGATGCTTGCTCAAAAATACTTGGCTTACTGAATAAATCACGCGCTATCGTTTTAGGAAACAAATCGGTAAGTGTTCTTCAAAAGAAGCTACTTCGTTTGTTTGTACCCAACTGTTCTCATTTAGGAGCATACAAAAGTGACGTAAAGAAAGAGAACATCATATCAAAATTAATTAATACAATGACAGAAGACGAAATTGTATCTGATTAAAGCTTGGCCTGGACCAAGACCTCTTTTACTCTATTATGTACATAAATCAAATACGTATGTAGGTGATTGAAAACGCCGCTGTGAGGCGTCATGTCATACCACACAATTCGAATCTTTATTAATTAATAAATTCAATTACTTTATGTAATAAAAAGAAATAAAACCCGACTTTGTGTGGTAGAATAAATATTGTCACGTAAATAATTCATATGCATTCAAGCATAAACATCAAGCAATAAATGAAGAAAAACCTTCCCTGTCAGTGTATCTGCATATGAAAATCAACCTACAAATCTGCATTAAACTTGATAGTGATTTATCCAGAGCTCAGCTCATGCATGTTTTCATAGTCATCATAAGCGAGCAACTAAACTGAAGCAAGCCTAGTTCCTTGTGAGGATTATCCTTGTCAAGACCTAAAGAGAGTCTTGCCTAACTTACTACAATAAAAATCCGTGTGAAGTGTTGATCTCCTATTTTATGCAAATACGAAATCACAAATAAATCAAATAGTTTTTGCTCTCTGCAAACTTTCAACATGAGAATATTGATTGATAACAATAGTATAACGACTTCTGTGACTAATCTTGTTTGATAAATTATCCTTATCCAGCTATTCACGAATTTGTTTTGGGTCTGCATAAATAACCCCATTTTCACCCTTTTCATTTGTGCAAGTGCTGTATGAATACACGACCAAAGCAATCATTGCAAAATCAAGCGTACATAACGCCGTATTATTTTGGTAACCACTTTCTGTGATTTTGAAAATTTGTATTTTCCATTTGTAATTAACCATTGAAAAGTTAGACAACAATGTTCTCCACGGGAAAAACAACGCCAAAATCATTAGCATTTGCAACAATCTTCGTTCTTGTTCTCTGTTCCAATGTGGGGCAAGCTCAACTTATTCCAATCTTCGACTGGGTTATGTCTTTCTTTGGTGGATACGAAGAACCACCATTTACGCATGTTCAGAATATTACGGATGTAAGTTTTGATCATACGAGTTTTAAATGATTGACTTTTCCATCTTGACCAAAATTAACTAAATAAAAATGTTTCATTTCAGCTCGTAGATGAACGGGTGTATCCGGCAAGGAAATGGGTATGCACAGAACAGATCCTAAAACCCAAAGTGAAAGACGCAAAACGCTCGGAGATGTTCATGTTGCTGTACAAGTACATCCAGGGGGAAAATGAACTAGGTAAGAAGACTAAGTAAATACCCGTTAAATAATATTACATAATGGCCACTCTTTATCACAAACATATTTATGTAGGGGCATGTGCCATTTTACATTTGTGTAGTAATTATATTTGGGGTCTTTAATTGATATCAAGGGTGTTTACTACGTACACAAGTTATTCGGGAATCGTCGCGAATGCCTTGATTGATTGGGATTGGACTATGAATCTCCTTTCTTCATATTATGATATTTATATTCGCAAGTTGTTTTTTGCGATCGCAATATTTTAGTCGCGTGACCTTAAAATGGTGGAGGGCAGTAAAAGAAGTTATTTGGATAAGCTGATTTTCGTACGACGTTAAATGCTAAATGGCTAATCGTAATGAAAAGACATGCGCTCTTTTGATGATGAGATTATGTGTAATGTTCTTCATGCTTCATTCATGTCAATCATCTTCGATTCTATTTTTAATTTATAAAAGACGGTCTCTCGAGCGGACCATAATAGTAATAGTACTTACGTTGACATAGTCTTAATAATGGCTGTAGTTAGAACACTAAAAATTATAGAATTTTACAATCATGTAATCATTTAACTTATGTTTTAGATCAAAAGATCGACATGACGGTTCCAGTGATCACAAAAGTGGATCATAGGAATGGGGATTGGCACTCGTACGAGATGTGTTTCTACATTCCTGAAGAATTCCAGCGCCGTCCCCCTCACCCGACGAATAAAAATGTCAGGATTGTGTCTTTCCCTGAACTTCATGTATACTGTCAGTAAGTAATAAATAAAATTATTAGCATACATATCTGGTGTCCTGAATGTCATTTCAATTTTGTACAAATAAGATAAATTTTTCCACACGAAAATGTTAGCGGAAAGTAATCAAACTAAATTATAACCGTAAGCATTTATTTTTAATTTGTTCAGGCGATTTAGTGGATATTCAACACAAGAAATAGAAGAAGAACAAATGCTGTCCTTGGAAGCAACACTGAAGAATGCAAGCATACATTATTTTGAAGAGAAAGAGGGTCCAAGGGCCATACACTTTATCAGCGGCTATGATTCACCCACAAAATTTTGGAATAGAAGAAATGAGGTGTGGATACTCAGTAAAGATAATGCAAAGCTGCCTGTAAATCTTAAACCGGCCTTTAATGGTGCTGCTGTGTCTGAGTAAAGTCAGTACCTCATCATTAACAAACTCACAGGGCAGCAGCTAGTTGACACTGGAGATTTCCATATTTGATAGTGATAATTTATAAAAAGCATGACCGCGAGTAAAAACATTTCGTCCTCTCATGTATGACCGCATTAAATCTCATCTCATTATCCTTAATGTACGTTTTTCAATGTACTTTTAATTTTTGTACATACTTTTACGCTATAGCTCTTTAAGGCATACTATTTTGTAAGTATTGCAATGAATGATAAATGTTAATGACCGATTTATTTTATATGACTGTCTGAATTATGTATGTATGTATGTATTCTGGAACGTTACGTGTGCATAATGCGTGATATTTTTATGGTTGTTTGGATGCTTCGTAATAATCATAATAACCCTTTGAACCACGAATTGATGTACCTTATGCAAAAAGCAAAAATGTATTTGAATGGACTGACTGGAAAAATTAAGTAATTGTTATATTTATTTTTTAATAAAAAGTCTCACTTTGCCCCCAATTTTGACTTTTTACATGTTTTACATTACTGTTCATTATTTATTCTGTACAATTCTTTATTAATTTTATAACTAACGGAGAAAACTTTACAATTAATTTAATTTAGTTAGAAACTTTAAACTATTAGCCATACAGAAACTTTCGCCCAGTTAAATATAATATGATGTTTTAATACTGAACTTAAACTTTCGGAATCTATCATTGCATTTTCTCTATTTACCATGTACCACTTACTTAGAAATTACTCAACTTATACGACGAGTGCATCATGATGGTCATTTTCTTCCTGATCCTACACGCGTTCAAGGATAATTCAAATTCTAAAATTACTGTTTCCGCGGTTTCCTAAATATTCCATAAGCCGAACGTCCATGCAGTTTAGTAGGTAGTTTACTCATTCAATGAATTCTAATTAAGATTGGCTTTGAAATTTGCATCTGTATGTGCTTCTACGGTGTTAGATCCAAATGACAGCCGTCAGGCTGCCACCGTGGCTTGTTGCTTTGTCATCATCTCGCTCTCAATTTCATGAGATGACTGATACATTTGACGAAGGTCACTCATCATAGAAGCGGCCATGCGCTGCGTATTGTATTCTGGCCTCCAACCCCAATCTTTTCGAGCAGCAGTGTCATCCAAAACTTCGGGCCAACTGTCAGCAATGGCTTGCCTGTGATCAGGACGGTATTCAATTTGGAAATGGGGGATCGTCTTTCGAATTTCTGTAGCGAGTTCTTCAGGAGTGAAGCTTGCGCCGGCCACGTTGTACGTTCTGACTGGCAGAGATTCCGGTGAACATTCCATAAATTCCACGACTGAGCGGAGACAGTCATCAATATGCATCATGGGCAATCGAGTATTTGGACCGAGGTAGCAAGTATATTGGCCTTCCTTGAGAGCGTCATGAAATATCTGGATGGCGTAGTCTGTAAACAATTACGGACATTTTATTATCGATTTCACATCTTCATTTTTATTCCAATCGATCCCATAACCATGTTCAATCACTCAGTGATCATGTAACTTGTTTTTACGAACCCGTCGTTCCTCCGCCTGGGTGAGTGTCGCTAGAGAGAACACCTGGAAAACGGAGGCAGCGAAAGTCGAGACCATACTTGTGATGATAGTATTCACCCAATAGCTCTGTGTGAACCTATGAAGGTAGTTGAGGAAAAAATTGAATTTTGTCATGAGTAAATTCATTTGGCAGAAATCGATGAATCTCTTGGGAAAGTTTGAACTTGGTTTCACCAACCAACCTTGGAGACTCCATAAATAGTCTTTGGTCTTTGAATCGTTATATTGGGAGTTGGATTCCTGGGACTTTCAGGTCCAAATGCTCCAATTGTGCTGGGTATGAAGACCCGTAAGCCGTATTGATTCGCTAGTTCCATCACATTGTGCGTACCTTCAATTAGGAGTTAGGTAACAATTTGATTAGTCCAGAAAAACAATTGTAGTCTACGATCATTTATTGGACCGAATGAACATTTGACGTCATGCAAATTCGGAGTCATTTATTTGTAGGTAGGTAGCAAAAAGTCAATATTCTAGAAAAACGTCGTAATCTACAGTCCATACATAATAAATTCCCAAATTAGAGTTTTTTTTAAAACAAAAATGGACTAGGTATGTCAATGCCTGAGTTATATGTTTTCTTCAGTTTTCTAGACCGAAAACAAGAACATGAAATTACATACCTACTGCCTACTTATGCCTTGGGTAAGCTGATAGTCATTTTGTCATTGAAAAGTTCATGTATGAATAGAAAAATATTTATATATGTCTGTATTTCCCTATTTCTGCTGCAGTGTTTCTGCAAATTGCAAAAATGCTATTTTGCTAATACAATTTGCTAACCTTTTTATGACAACATTTGGAATTATCGGGGTATAAAAATGGATGCAATTATGGGATGATATTCATTTATGCATATCATAAATAAATAGATTAGCGAAATTACCTTCGATATTGACACGCATGGCGAGAGCAACATTAGATTCTGCGACAGCGCTAAGCAAAGCACTGAAATGGACGATCCAGTCAATTCGATGGGTTACAATTATCTTTTGCAAGCATTTGTAATCCAACACATCAGCGAAAATGTATGGGCCTTTGGCGGTGATATCACGCGTTGGCTTCCGAATATCTGACATGAAAACATTGTCTTTTCCATATTTCATGCGAAAGAGTCTTGCAAGACCGGAGCCAAGTTGCCCCAAGCTTCCTATAGTCAAAAGAATGAGAAAAGGTTATTGTTTTATTCTTACAGAATAGTTTTTAGAATGTTGGTATTATTGGTATGTAGGTAGCTGGGCACATTCTTTTGCAATCTATAAAATATGATGCAATTTTCCCTAACAAATTGCAAAGGCCTTTTTTGCATCACCAGCAGACTTTTGTATCAGACGAGACATTATTAAAAATCTGAATTGTGAGAATTCATTTCATAAGAGAAAACCTGTTTCCGAAAAATAATTACAATAGGTAAATGTTCATTGATGTGTAGTGGAAAGCAACTTTTTATACAAAAAATTATTCGACCAATAAATTAAACCTTATGTAAACTCTTTCTCCGCTATTGATTACATGATATTGATTCGTTATTCAACATTTGATATTTAGTTCAGCCAACCGCAACCGACTCTTGACAGACAGACTGAAGATAGAAATTCACAGGCATGTTGTACTGACGTTCACAACTTTCTTAAATTCTCTTTTTTTTAATTCATGGTTCAGCCGAAGTAATTTTCAACAACTTGCTTTATAGGTATTCCAGGATGATAATTTTATAATAACTCAAATTATCCCGAAATTTCGGCATTTACTTCCTTGCTCTTACATAAGTTTACAATTGCTGATCAAATCCTCCTTAAGTTTTTCCTTTTTCGTCTTCAGATGAACAAAATAAATTTGCACGGAGAAAAAGATTTTATGTAACAACACTAATACTATAGAATCAAGATGCTCAGTACTCATACCTGTAATTAGAATACGTGGTCTGTTCTCCTCGTGAGCTTCATGCCCTCCTCTAGGAGCCAATGAGCTGCCAGTAGCATGGAAACTCCTACTGCCAGTAGGTACTGCACAGATCAACCTGGTTTGAAGATTTGGGGTGGGTAGAGCCAGTCCCCTTTCGAAGGACTTTAGCGCATGTCTTAATGCAGTTCGTAACATCACAGGGCGGAATAATGGTTTTTCTGCAAAATAAAATTTTGAATGAATTTTTATTTTTGCGATACTTTTAAGTTTTCATATTTCCAAAAAAATGCTACAACAGTTTTTTTTAAATGCACTTCTCGTACATTACTTTTCTTTTAGTTCTAATTTCTTGGAATTATTATTGTATAACACCGTAATATGTCTACTGTAGCCAATTTCGGAAAACTTAAACCCGAATGAAAAAGGCCGAAAACGAAAATGTATGTATGAAAATGGAGTATGTAGTCACAAATTGAATTGTATAGCTCGGAGACTAGACAAGTGAAAGAAACGAGGTCACTGCTCATTGATCAAGCAAAATTTTTCTAGACAAATGCACGAAACGTGGCTGTGACCAGCCCTTGCTGGGATATGCAATAGAAATGCATGATATAAAAAATATTTAGCAAGTTATTATAAATACCTTATTAATCCGCTTTTTAATAATTTCTCAGAAAAAGAGCTTTTCTCAATCTGCAATCTGGCAATTCGTATTAGTTTGGCTGAGACTGTGGGACGCTGAGTGATTTACGTCACTCGTTTCTGGACGATTCAGAAAAAGAGAAAGCTGGCCAAGGGAAGGAAACTTTTCCTGAGGTTTAGTTTTTTTCTGGTTGACGTCTACTAATCGGTCTGATCGGTTGGGTAGATGAAGGAGAACTGAACAAAAGACGTTCGATCAGTAAAATAAGAAAGGTCTTCCTTGCAAAAAAAAAATATTCTATGCAAATCATACCTGTGTGCACATACGCGGTTCTCGTTATTGTTCTACATTTTCTTACCTTATATAATTTTTCTTAATACGTAAGCATGTAAATTTCCCCAACAGAGTAGTCGATGACCATGCTGACATCTGACATACCTACACATTCCAATGACGTTTATCGTAGCACATGATAAGAGGAAGAAAGGTAAGAAGCAAGAGCACGGAGTAGATATTTACTTATTACCTATTTAAGACAAGGAAAAGTTTGCAATTGCTGCTCCAGGTAAACTTTTAAGCTGGCTACAAGAATTAGTTCACATTTCTGTTGAAACAAATCCTTTATGTTCAACTTACTACTTCTTTCGACTTCGACAGTCTTTGTCTCGTTTTGATTTCAATTTCAACTGGTTGGTTCTCTTTCCATTTTTTACATGATGCAATCGATCAACAAAAATTCATTCTCAAATCAATGCAAGGACTAAAGGACAATACGAAAGGACAAATATTGCAAAACTACATTTTTTTTACAATTTTAATGGTAAACTTCCCAAATTTATTATACTCTAAAATATAAAATACAATTTAATTCTAGTGTGATTACGGAACTTCAAACTTAAACATGTAAGGCTTAACATTCATAAAACTTTAGGACGGGTGGAGGTAAGTAAGCTAAGGATGAAACATTATGTGCCATGCGCCAATGTCTATCTGAATTATTGATTAAGGGTGATGACGATGTTTAAACTCTAAAAATTATAGGAACTGACTGTGCAAGCACGAGAATAAATATTTTAAATTTTTTATTGCAGTGCATTTCATCTATAGAATGCAAATACGCAATGGCTGACAGGTTATCGAACGGCACCATAGGTATCTACTTCGATTTCTTTCTAAAAATCATAGCAGAAGAAAAAAACATCTTCATCACTAGCGATTTTTAATAAAATACATTTTGCATTGAATTGTTGTAATTATATCTTAATCGGAATAGTAATCTTCTTTAACTTTCAACTCAAACAATTTCGAATCCACCTATAAGGTTCAATTCTCAATGATCTGTAAACATTTGTTTCTTTTTACAACTAGCAAGTAATTTTTTTTAGAAATTAAAAACAAAAATCCAGTTTTTATATGTATGTCTCATCTAGCATATTAATATTTTCTGCAGTGACTTGATCTTGATCTTTTTCATGTCACAATGCAATGCATACATGAATAATGAAATGAATAATGCATTGTAAAGATCCTGCATATCTCTGGTTAGTAAGTTCAGTTATTATTGATTGATTCCTTGTATTTCTTTATTCTTTACCAAAAATCAACCAATCGAATGAGTCAAGATGGTCAGGTGAGGCAAAATGGGATTTGGATGATTAATTTTGTTGTAAGTTGTTGTTGTCTTTTGTATTTTTATAGGGAACGGTTTCGTAATCTGTATAGATATCTGAGAAAATTGGAGCCTTTATTATTTACTATAATCTATGCTTCTATACGCTTGTGTATTACATATTTATATTTGTTATAGAGTTTTATTCGTCAATAAAACATTTAATTACAGGGTCAACAAACAAAAATGCAAAAATATAGATTTTTTGTTTTTCTACTGACATATCCTCCTTTAGAAGCCAATCAGAATTCGTTTCTATTTAGTGTGGTCCGACACACCTCCTTCACCGATGATGACCCAACACCCAACCGATTGAGCTGCATGCAATCCCCGTTTATTAAAAATGACGACGCAATACCATTTGATTTCCACATATTATTAGAGTAAAAAATGGATGGATTTATATAAATCCGAGTGAATGTTGATGAATGAATGAATGAAGGATCGACCTTACTATATTTCATAACAAAAAGGTTTAATGAAAAATATTGGATTTGTATTGACGTGGAGTGTTTATATACCTAAGAAGTGATTGAGGTCATTATTTACGTCTCATATCTAGATTTATTTTCCACAAAATGATGAAAAAAATTTGGCAAACGATGTGAACATGCCGCATATTATGTTTGCAAATTATCCAAGGAACATGAATAATTTGATACGTACATCTTTTTTCCATCATCCTGGAAGGTACGACATGAGTCAGTCCAGTTGTAAATTTTTATATTGAAAAAAAAAAACATAGGCAATCTAATATTTAAGATATCTACAAAATTCGCTTCGACATTGGCATTTAAAAATGTGTGCGTGTGTGTTTAGCACGAAACAATACTTTTTCATAGTATAATAGAAACATTTAATTTCCTTCTAACTCCTCAAGTTTAGAAACAATGCAAACTTTGCTACAATTAATTACGAAATAGAAAAGCATTTAATGTTTTCTGGTCATTTTTACGCTCTTTTCAGCTCGTGCGTCCAATGGCATTTTATGTCATAAAACAATTACATGAGTTCTTCAGAAGAACTCAAAATTTTAAATACAAAGGATTCACATTCACGAGTGTAACAATAGACAAAAGATACGTCACTACGTCTGACATCTATCTATACTACCATGATTTGGTCACTAGAACTACCTCTGTTGCTACATCCATCGTTCTAGTGGCTTCCTTCAAACAAAGAACCCATCGACTTTCCCTAAACTGTTTCATGCAAATAAGTATGCTGGCGATAGTAATTGCGCGGTTATTATTATCTCTCCTAAAAACGGCGTGTTACATATTCCTACGTGAGCTAATGAGAGAATGACCGACGAAGCGAAAATAAAGTTGAAGGAAAAGTAAAAATATAATTCAAGCACCAATGTACCTCATCCTTAAAGTTAGGAATGTAAGTGATATAGAATTCTTGGCTGTCTCATTTTCCTAGGCATTTTTATTCTCCATTGAACAAACACAATAGTTGATTTTTTCCTTTACAAAGTACAAACTAACAGTATGCATAGAGCACAAGCTTAACGTTTTCTATTTTTTGCATTTTTTTTGCCAGTGTGGCCAATTTTTTGCTAATCGTAAGTAAACGAAACAGGAAATACTAAATAACTCTCACCCTGGCGTAAAGAAATAGGCACCTTACTAGGAACTTTCGAGGGTATTATAAACTATCAACATTAACTATACATCTCAGTGGACTTTGGCAGTTTTTTCTAAAAGTATGCTAGTAATAGCAAGCGTCGAATTAAATGACATATAAAGTTAGATTGAAGGATTGATCTAAAACAATCAACATTTTCACAATTATTTTTTATGAGGTTTAACTAATCATTATGCTTGACATATCTTGCGTTAGATCATGTGCTCATATTTTAGGTAAGGTTATGTAACGTCTGCTACCCCGCATGTCATGTCCGAATAAATCTGGTATAAAATTTTTGTATTACAGATCTGGTTTGTTGACTGGTGTGCCTCAGAAAAGCAACCTGAATCTGGTTAATCCCCGCAAATCTTCTTTCGACCTGAGTATAAAAGATGTTCTTCTCACATTCTGATGTTAGCAAGTACGAAGAACAAAGAAAAATATGCACATTATATAAGTCATGAATGAATCATTGAGATCTCATTTTTCATTTCCAATCACTTGCAAGCAAGGCAGAATGAACTGAGAAAGTTATGTAAAGATTGATCGTATGATAAACCGCTCTCATAATCAGGGAAATTATGTGTTTGTATGTATGCATTCTTATACCTCGCTCTTGAACCGTCGGCACGTGTGTTCAATAAAAAAAATCTGGTTACCTCAAATTATAATGTTTGAAAGACAAAGTTAAATTTAATTGATAGGATATTTTTGACCTGAAATTAATTTTTCGTTCATGCAATACTCATCGTCAGTCGAAGTCTACATGTTTTTATTTTAAAAATAACTTCAGTAGGTTTAGTAGTAAATGGAGTATGTAGTTGAATGACTGACTTGAATGCGAGAAAAAAATTCTGCGTTGTAATATAAAGTTGCCAGATTGGCAACACATAATCTAAACTGCTGGAAAAATATACTTCCCAGACTAATATACATATTTCCTGATAATTTAAACATATTCGACTTTTAACCCAACCTAAACTTATCTCATCATGAGTAAAAGCTGTATATAATTTGTACAAACACATGGCGTTTGATGATTTTTTGGCAAACCAAATTTGAAATAACTTGCAAGCATTCTCGTTTCCTATTGTATATTTAGAATAGGTACCTTTCAGATCGGTTTGTTTTGGTCTTGTTCCTGCGAGTAACAAAGGGTGAGAAATTAAAAAAAGAACCCTGATTTTTTCCTTGTTTAGTTTAAAACATATAAACAAACTTACGCACAAAAACTGAAACAAAAGGGAGCAGAAACTCACGCTCAGCCAAGCGGATATAAGCATTGAAAATGTATGTTTATAATTATAAGCTTTACAAGCCCTGCATTCCATTGCCTAAAGCTCTTCTGTGAGGCAGTATTTTTTAGGATGACCCAAAGACCTGATAAACATAAAATTATTCTTAAGCAAACATCTTCATTTTAATTTCTCGCCGCATTAAAATCCATATATTTTCATGTAACTTGCTCTACTTGCGCCAGTTTAAAAATGCATTTTGCTTTGCAGATTCACTTACACTTCCCTGATTGCAGTAAAAAAAATTATACGCAAAAGGCGTACGTTTTTTTACGTTCTCTATCACTGGGTTTTACTTTTCATGCTCCGAATTCAGTTTTTTAAATTCTTCCTCCTCAAATGATTCATTTTGCTCATGAAAAGACAAGAAAAATTAATTAATTTTTTCATGATATCGCTCTCGAAATCAGTTGTGCTAGCAAAGGAATGATTTTGTGTGACTCATGTGCGTTTAGTTTCGTCGATGAATAAAAGGCAATCATCTCATTCCGCGTCAAAGGAAATGGTGTAGGCAAACACTTGACCTGAAAACCATGATAGAAAGCATTAAATTTCAAACAGAGCAAATTATACATGCCCATCTTCCTCTTGAGGAGGGAAACGATCGCGTACACACATTATTGCATGCAAACAATTAACAACATAAACACATGTACCTACAAAATAGACATATTGCAAAGGCTCATGATTTCAAAAAAAAAGTTCGTTATCCGAACCAATATTGTCCCAGATTATTCTCTTAAGGTTTATGCTCTGATGATCCCATATTTCAGTGCAGACAGATAAAAAATTGCATAAGTCATCGAATGAAGTCATCATTAAAAGATTCACTGCATAAATTGGGACAAATTTACTGTAAAATCGTGTAAGGTTGACTGGAAAACGCATTCAATTTAACTAATATGCGTCAATCTCGTTCCACTTGCATTTTGCACAGAGGGTTACATAAGCAGAAAAGATTTTCACCTGATGTCGACGCGTGATCTCGTAACAGATCTTTCTTTGGCGTCTTGTCAGTTTCCTCCATCTCATTTCCTTTCCATTTTTTGCCCCTTGTTACAGGCATTAACGTGGCGTAACAATAACAGCCATACCTAAAGGTATTGAGTTATCCGCGCCTATTAATAAGTACGTACATAGTTTTTCTAATAATTTCATTGTTAATTGTTTTTAAACAAATGTACACACTAGCTTGTACTCTAGAGTAGAGAGTGATACGGCGCTATCAACAAGGAGCACTAATTATTTTCGTCAAATTACTTCTTTATTGCCGCGAATAATTTATTGAACTTTTTTAGGGAAAGCTTTTCATAAAACCGTGACTCGAAATTCATACGGCGGAGTGCGTAATAATGTGCACTTCATAATAATCATCACACACACTCATAATAGAATCATAACAATCATAATCATTGTTAAGGTGGCCTCTCGGCAGGAGCTTATCGTAATAACAGATTTACTCTTGTAATTCTATCTGCTACAAAGAAACAAACAATGCCTCTTCACCTTTTCTTATTTCGTCTCCGACGAAAAATGAAGTTCGTAAAGCAACACAATCACAACAGGCAGCGCAATTTTTAGAAATCTTTACATTTGTACTCTAAAATGCTGTAGAGGATTTTTTAAATGTGTATCTCATGAATTAATTTTGCTAATTGAATGGAAGAATGAGGAGCCTTCGTTTGCCGTTTATTTCGACTGCGGTACATTGTCCAAATAAAATGGTAACTTTAATGCTCTTGCAGAAAATTACTAGCCACGTAATGTGTGATAAAAGTAATCATTACGACGAAGTAAATCATCATAAATCACTGCTCTTCATATTGAAGAACCCCTAAAAAGCTCATGAGGGTTGTAATCATGAATCATGGTTTTCACTTCTTTCCTTTTTTTCAAATAGGGTACTTGTACAATATTATCAACGATAATGATGAACAAGATGATAAAAAGTCACCCTCATGCATGCTGTAATATATCCCAAGGTACAAGTAAACTAGCATAATATTTTTACACTAAAGTATAAAGATAAGCTTAAAGAAAAAGTACTCTTGAAATAAACTGATATATATGCGTAAATTATGAGGTCTGATCCCTTGACTGAGCGTCTTCTCTTTCCTTTGTGCAGTCTTTTCTACAAAAAAAATTTGCTATAAAATGGCTTGAAGACTCAAAGCTAAATACAACACAACTGCTACAAAATATAGTTTTTCTTCTTGCTTGAGAAACTGGGGCGGAATAGGCAGGGCGTAGGTGGATACATACGCAGAATCCATTCATTGAAATAAAATAGAAACACTTTTTTATCAAAAAGCAAAGCGAAATTTTTATCTTGAGATTTTTCATTTGAGCGCCTTAAATATGTTACTACTACTGTAACACAATGCATTCCTTCAGAACATAAGACGATTTTATTTTTGACTTTTCAGTAACTCTTCAAGTATCCCTTTTTCTTTTGCTATGCACTTCGTCTGTACAAAATGATGATGGAGTAGTGAGCAATGTCTTCAACGGAATGGTCGGTCGTTTAACAATATTTTTACAATGAGGTTTAGGACTTTTCATTAAGGATCCTCTCACAATAATGCAAGTTGTAAGACGCATTTAATATTTTTTGGTTTTTGTCATGCCTTTCAGATCATAAGTAATCGTAGCATAAAGCGTTAACTGTATTAAACTCAAACCTAACTGCTCACACCAAATGATTTTTATTGTGTACCAAGTTGACTCTCAGTGAGTGAGTGATGTGGTGCCGTGTGGTTTGTTGTTGGTCGTAAGTAATGATGAAGGTGATCTTATCATCATACAACGTTTTAATTTTTCAGTGGCAAACTTGTCTTGTGTATCACCGCAGCGTTTTATCATGAAAAGCCTCCAAAAGTGTCCACGTTGATAAAAAAAATATCAAGTTATTTGTGACGCTGCGTGAATGATTAGAACTAACTACTCCGCGGCTTTCTTTGGGATTCAAAAATACTTTACAATGCATCATCATCATAGAAGGGCCACTCGACTCCTGTCGCTATTTTCTCTTTAACCTTAAGATGCATTTGAGGTAGTCAGTAGGTTGACAGTGACGAGTTGACATGTTGAAGTTTTGCTGTTGCAAGCAAGCAATAAGATTTATTGATGGTTGCAGTTGAGGAGGAAGAAAACTGTCGACCTTTTCGTTGCTGCCTCCGGAACCACATGGTCCGCAGTGATTTGTGGTTTAAAAAGTGAAGGTAGCAGTATCAACAAATTGGTGTAGTAGTGCTAATCAAAAGTTTCTGCAAGCAAGTCCCTTTAATTTTCAGTTGTGGAATTTTGATTGAAGCGTTTGTTCTTCAATACTTGCTTTGTAGAAATCGATTTTTGAAAATGAAAAAATGGGGCAAAGTGTGACAGTTTATGCAAGGATAGATGAAAGCAGTAATTGTGAATGTTTTTTTGTTTTGTTTGTTTGAGTTTGTGACTTTTTAAGTTTTTATGAGTAAATGAAATAAAGATTCGGAATTTAGAACAAACCCGGATTAACCCAAGTCAGGTAAATGTTCGTGTTTTTATTTAATATGTATGTTATTATCAAAACGGATTAAATTTAGTTTTGCATAATTTTTGTTCTTATAGCTGGGTTTGATGCTTACATAAAATGGTCCATTAAATTTTTAAGAAATCAGTTCATAAGTAAATCATCTTCATCTCATTATCCATTTACTCACATACAAACAATTGTAATGCTAAACTGCCTATAAGACCCAATGCCCTATTCTCTACTGACGCTTTAACAAAAGTTTCACAAATTCATTTGCTTACATATTTTATTTTCCTTGCCAAATAAAATATGCAATCGAATTTTGGCATGTTACCCGAAATGTTTTATGCTCACATGTATTTGTAGATACATCATTTTAAATATGCTCTTTAGCTTGTCTAGCCATAAGTGTTATTTTAAAAATTCGCTTATGAGATAACTTTTTTTAGCTATCACTGGTTTTGTAAAATAAAGGTCCATGACAGGGTGGAAACAAATGTATAAAAACCCGGCAAAATAGTTTCATTAAAAATATACAGTTTTAGTCGCGCTGTAATGGGCGGTCGACCACTGGTCACACTCCGTTGGTATTCACTAGTGTCTACATGCACCTGTTACGGACGTTGACACTGCTATTTAGGTCTGTTCGTATTCACATTTCGTTTCATAATATGAAGTTTTCACTTTGAAGAGGCTTTTGTTACGTTAAACGGATCAACAAAATTTTTTGGAGAAGAGTAGCGGATGTTTTTAAACGTGAGGGCATGAAGCAGTAGTCTTTATAGTTGTTTTCGTTGAATTAAGATGGACATAAAAACTATCCTTATCATTTGCATACACTATATGTACGTCATGTCAATGTCAAGTCATCTATCCTTCATCCGTTTCTACATTTGAAATTTTTATAGTAAGAAGAAATTGCGTTAGCACAAAGCCGATTTTAATCGAAATTTTTGCTACCACCACGCCAAGTAATTTCGCAGGTACAGTGTACCCAATCAGGTACATTAAAACATGCATAATTTTGAGAATCACTCAAGGAAATGAGTTTTCATTCAGGTCAATTTCCTGTTCAAACCATTCTCGAGATTTAAATGCAGAAATTAAAGACTTATTTTTAGCCCATTCTTTCATTAATAATTGGGATCTGCAATTCTGGGCACAAAATGCAATGCGTACCTTTCGCTACCTGTTGCAATTCGTGTCATATCGGTCGGTCTCTGCGAGTCGCAAAATTAAACAAAAAACAAACAAATCCGTTATGCATTTCAAACCGTTTCCTTAGTCGTTCTGCTAGACAGTTCCTACTAGTTCTCATATCTGTCTGTTAAAAAATCATTTCCTTTTTATGCATATGAAAATGAAAAATGTAAGACGTGAGAAGGCGCATGAGCAAAATTGAGATTTAAAAACAACAAAACAAACAGATCTAAATATACACCCTTCTGAGCAATAATAATAATAATAGGTACTGAACAACTCATTTTTGGTTCGGTTCACGTAGCTTGTTCCTCTTCTTTCATGTTGCTCTTGCTATTGTTTACAAGCATTTATTAGTTTATAAACACGAAAAATATTCAGACATTCTTCTTATAAGCCCTAAATATTTAGCTTTGCTTTGAAGACATGTACCAACATCTTCATCAAGACATAAATGATTGTATCATGCGATCTCCAGCATTGCAAATATAAATTGAACACAATTAAAAAATTCAAAGTAATTCATCCAACTTAGCCGCGACGACAGTGACAAAACGGTATCATGAATTTGATGAACTTTTTTTTCGTTATATTGAATGAATAAAGCATAACATTTTCCGATGTTCAATTTTGATTTCTTTAAGATCGCACCTTTACTCTGAAATGCCAATAAAAAATCCTATTAGCACGTAATGAACCCAATATCTCTGTTTTTGTCATGCTTTGGGCAAAATTTATTCGCTGTGAAGAGATAAGAAAGTTCAGAAGATTTTTGTATTTGCACTTGCATAGTTCAAGATTTCCACGCTTATAATACATAAGTATTTATATTTAGTTGTGACATTGTAATCTTGATGATTGATGAGGACTTTTTCAGGCTTCATGGAGGAGATAAAACGGATGCTTAAAATTATATGCACTCATGCAATCTTGTGCATTGTTCATGGATTGCATTTTTGTTTTGTTGGGGCGATGCTGGTACTACAAATATCTTAGGATTTTTGTAAAGTCATGCCATGATATCTTCAAAAGATATCAGTAGAAAGGTTAATAATGCACGAAGGATCCTATTTATTATTATTACAATTATTACGAATGATAACGATAGCGAAAAAGAAGCCATGTAGCACAATTTTAGGTCAAAAGAAGCCGACGAAGCGGATCGGATATATATTATTATTGCAGTTTACAACAATGAGCAAATTCGCACACCAACATTTTGCTTGTCCATCCATAGTTTATTCCACATTGCTCACACAAGTTTTATGACTCGCGTAAAGTATGGATGCGATGCAGGTGCTTAAAAGAATCATATTTAAAAAATTGTAACGCCAGTTGCACAACATGTGATTTCTTGAAGTGCGTGTACAACAATCTGTCCATCTTGTTCATACCGTATCGACTCGACGAGCGAATGTATAAATAAAGACGCATTTTTTGGTCATTGCTGTAAAATTAAATGGAAAGATTTTTAATGTAGAATTTGCAATGCACGTTGTGCAAATACTTATTTGAATTGCTCATGTAGTCTTTAGCAATATGTCTCTCTAGATTATTCTGGGATTTAAATCTCCATGTCGGATGAGTTTTATTCAAGAGGAATGTAATTTCACAGAATGGTCAAGTTTGATGCTTTATGAAAATTGTTTGACGCTTAAAACTGTACACAAAAAAACAACTCAAGCTACGAAGGGATTTTTCAACCACATTTCAATAGTTCTCCCGTAAAAACGAACTTGAATCGTTAACTTTGATTTGAATAATGATTTTTTTGCAAGTTTCACCGGATGGATCGATATTTTTTCTTATAAAATGAGAACGGATGAACACAGTTTTGGCTTGCTTGTCCTCACGTAATTCGTATCCGTCATTACAATTTTAAACATGAATTTTTTGATTAACGCAAATTTCTGATTTCTTTAATTTAAAGGAAACGTGGCATGAATAAGTAGTTGTGCCATTTTCATAAATCGTAAGTATTCAGGACGACATTGTTGCTACTTAGTCAAACTGGTCCGTAAATTAATAACCTACTCCAATCCACCATGTAACATATTATCGTATTAAAGGCTTTTTTCAGTTTTACTTTCTGACATAATTTTTTATACCTTTCCACTTGGCTAAACTCTGGTTCTCTGCGAGTTGTAAACATTTGACACGAAACTTTATTTTCATGAAAACATGCAGCAGCTTTTCGTCAATTCATTGTCATCTAACAATGTCCACCAAATGTTCTTGCAATTAAGGTTAATATTTTCAAAACATGAGCTACTGAAAATTTTTGTTGACGTGTTGAAGTTGAAATGCTGTCATTCGTCTCCTACTATCATCGGCTAAAATTTTTATCGTAAAATATGACCTAGTGTAACTTTATACTTATATTTGTGCACGTTATATAATGTCATCTAGTTAAGAGATACATTAAACATTAGATAAGTTTGTTTTAGAATTTGATGGATGATGAAATTTGCTTTTGTTCCAAGTTTTGATGTTCACAGCTCAAATTTCAAGGACTTACACCTAATTAAATTTACTTAACAAAAGGTTCCCAAATACCCTTATCTTGATTGTCGTGTTTTTTACGCAAGAAGTAAATTGGCCTTTAAAAAGTTTTATAAACTTTTTGGACGATGAAAAAGTCGAGGGGATTTTGCTTACGGGTGGATTGATATTGATGCTGGCATATTCCATAACTCGAGACGATTTGATTAAAAAAAGCTTTAGTTGTTATTAGTAAACCATGCCTTATCCTGAGCTGCAGGCCATTATTATCCTACAATATATCTAATTGATTTGTCATACATGCAAACTTAGGTAATTGCAAACTGATAATAATAATGATACCAATTTATTGTACTTTTCATTTCAAATCTCAACTGTCACCAGAGCGAAGAATGGGCAGGTCGCCGCAGAATCAAAGAATAGCGGAGTGAGAGCCAACAGGATGCGTTTAACAATGAAGAACTCTTTAAATTCAATAGCCTTCCTGGTATTCAGCGTTCACGCTATAACGCTGGTATCAGGAAACAAATGTCCACCTGCTGAGTCAATTATGCCATGTCGATGTAGAGGAAGAAATGAACAAGTTCAAGTTTGGTAAGCCCTGAACTACATACATACAAAAAAGATTCAGCTAAAGTTATCCAAATATGTGCAAAAGATTGAAGTGTTACACATTCGAAACAATAGGTGCAGTCACAGTGATCTAGAGCGGGTGAACGGGGCGCTAGAAAATTTAATGAGGCTTCGTAATATGCCAGCGATAGATGAATTAATTGTTGAAAATAATCGGATGCCAACTTTGCCCGCTAGAGCATTTGGTGCTCTTCAAGTAAGGGATTTTACTTTGCTAAAATGTTAAATGTTAAATTATGACGCTTCAATAGTAACTACGGATAAATATGAAGATGCTGATGCTGGCCACATTATTTTATAGATTGGTCGTCTACTTTTAAGAAACAATGGCCTTGAAGGCTTTTCCAGAAATGCATTTGCAGGGCTAGAAGACTCCCTCGAAGAACTCTACATTGTCGAAGAGAAACTTATCGACTTTCCGTTTGATGCCATTGAAAAGGTGATTTTATTTTCATTTTCTATTACCGTCACTTTGTGATGGTATTTTGTGAACTTTTTTGTAATGATTGTTTTTTTAAAATCTGAATATAGCTGAGAAACCTCGAAGCTTTCACTCTAGAACATAGCAAAGTTCGTTTGCTTCCCCGTTTCAACGGGCTCAACAGACTGAAACATATACGAATTGATGGCTCCCTAATACAAGGATTTCCGGTTGGTGCATTTGCAAATATGGCATCAGTGAAACAAATTCATGTCGTAAACTCCCAAGTAACCACGTTGGCGGAAGGGATCTTTGGGAAACTAGAGAATTTGGTGTTGGCTAATTTCAGTCTCAACAAGATAGACCATGTACAGAAAAAGGTTTTTGCTCTACTTCCCCGATTAGAGGTCAGTACAAAATTACATTTTATATTATGAAGAGTTTTATAGACATCTCCTTTGCTATACACCTTATTTTCCCCTTCATCTTTTGTTTTGTAAATTTTCGTATTCATAATACGCACTCATGCATCTTCAACGCATGCAATTCTTAATGGTTAACAAATTATTGCACCCAAAAAAACGAAATTGTTCCTTTTTATGTTGAAGAAGTCACCTAATGAAAAAGGATTTGCTCATCATCATTTTTATTATTTATGGTTAGTAGTTGATACGATAAATTCTTTCTGTTTCTTCTTTTTGAAAGCACTCATCATTTGAGTACCTAAAAATTTTAACTAGATAAAATTATTTTATAAAAAAAGGATATGCCATGTCATTGATGAAAATCAAAGTGTTCGTAAGAATTAATTTAAGCGGATAATTTATTGCAGAACAGATGAATACAGTTCAGCAAATTTTTTCCCTGCGTTTCAAGTCACTCAACGCAATTATGCATTACGCCATGCTTACAGTATTACACTGTGCAAAAAGAGATAATTACAAGAACTTGCAAATCACTTCAAAATACATCCCGAGCGAGAGAATAAAATGTTGCAGATAAATCTGAAGATGAAAGGCGTAGACCACGTTTTGCTCATCTTTGTACATTTTGTAGCAAGCATTTTTTATTGTTATTACGATAAAATGGGGCAATGTAAAGCTGGAGAGGAGGATATAATGCGTTTGCATTGCGAAAAAATATTATAGAGGGTCTGATCCCTGTCTTGCACTAGTAAAATTGATTCACTGTTTTTAAAACCTTCACTTGATTTCAATGAAAATGAACGCGAGAAAATTTTTGAAGAATTCATTTTGTACTTTAATTCTTTCAGACGAAAAATGATAATGAGCGAATCACGCCCACATCTTTAAGAATACTTTTTTTTTGCTTTCTTATTTGTAACACTCGTTTTAAATAGATAAACAATTATGACATGAAAGGAAAATGGATGTAACTCAATACTCGCAATTTTCTCAAATGAAAGGGTTCTTATTGTCTCTTAGATCTTGTCGTTAGCTAACAACTACTTGGAGGAAGCAGTGCCTGTGGGACGCGCTGTAGAAGAACTCATCTCTTTGAAGTCGCTTGATATGTCCTACAATCGGTATGAGTCAATTTAACAATTGTAATTTTCCTTTGTGATGTACTATCGTATGGCATATAAAAAGTGATTCATGAAAAAAACAGCTTATTTTAAATAGACTGTCGTTTCATTTTTTTTAACTATGAAGGCTCAGACACCTACCGGAAGGCTCTTTTGTAAACTTGAGAACATTGCAGTCATTGAATCTTGCCGGGAATAGTATAAGTCGTGTCTCAATGAGAGCGTTTGCTCATCTG
This sequence comes from Seira musarum, assembly GCA_027743895.1. NCBI lineage: Eukaryota > Metazoa > Arthropoda > Collembola > Entomobryomorpha > Entomobryidae > Seira > Seira musarum. Next base: position 73,919 of record JAHZMX010005828.1, on the reverse strand, counting down.
CCTGCTTTGAGGAAAGCAGACTTGAGTTACAATGAGCTTCGGAACTTTCCAAAAATGTTATTTGACACAACGCCCCTTTTGGAGGAGATACGGTTGAGAAGCAACTTGCTCGGCACTGCAAAAGAAATTGGCGAAATGTTGGAAACAATGAAATCCTTGCGTTATTTGGATCTTGCTGAGAATGGATTATCAGAGTTACCAACAGGTGCGATCAAAGGACACACTCATCTAATGAAACTTGACCTTTCAGACAATAAAATTGTTAGAATTGAACGTGAGGCATTTAAGGACTGCCCGTCACTCACAGAGATCAGTCTGAAAAATAATTCCTTGGTTGAACTCCCACTGGATGGATTGGCATGGGATATTGCGTCATTGAAAGAACTAGATTTGTCTATGAATAAACTTACGTCAATGACGCAAAATGCTCTCCAAGGTTTACCCAACTTGGCAAGAATGGATTTGAAATTTAATGGGATTAAATCGTTAGGACAAGGCGTATTTTCCAAGAATAAGGAGATGGATTCACTGGACATTTCTGATAATGGTATTACGGTTATCTCGTCAGAAGCATTTAGTGGCCTTACAAAATTAACGAGATTGGACTTGAGCAGAAATCACATCGAATCCATTCCAAGTGGGGCATTCCGAGACTTAAAGTCTCTATTAGCTTTGAAGATGGATAATAATAGGATTAGCAATATGCCTCTAAACATGGTTCACGAACAGAGACAGTTGGAGGAGCTTAGTCTAAAAGGGAATAATCTCAACCACATTCCACCTGGTTTCTTCAAAAACCTTCAGAAGTTAAAGCAACTGAATTTACGTGATAATAGCATTTCAGCAATACAAAGTAAAATGTTCTCAGGTCTACAGAGTCTGGAAGTCTTGAAGCTCGCATCTAACCACATTACACATTTCGATGATTCCGCATTCGATTTAGTGCAGCTTAAGAGCTTGGACCTATCTGGAAATCGGATTACTAGACTGCCCGCAAGGTCATTTAAAAACCTACCTGCGTTGGAAAGATTTGAAGCACGAGAGAATAAAATTTCCATCATGGAACCGGGAGTGCTAGCAAGTTCAAGTGGACTTCAGATCCTTGACCTAGCACACAATGCACTTGTACAGATTCCTGAATTAGTGAAGACAAATAGTTTCCTTAAGGTTATCGACCTAAGCTTTAATCAGATATCAGATATTCCTGTGGACACGTTCCGGCAAGCTGAAAACCTAATGGAGTTGTACTTGAACCAAAACAAAATCAAGCACTTACATGCAAAAACTTTCGAGGTATGACAATCCCCCAAAAAATTGAAGTATTACATGCAAGAAGCGTACGCATCTGAAGGATAAAGGTTGAAGTTGTGATATGACTTAGCTCATGTATTTTTTTTTTCGTTTCCAGAATCTTGAATCTCTGACTATATTGGATCTAGACGGAAATGAAGTGGAAGAAATAAAAAGCGCTACTTTCCGCAACCTGCCCCGTCTCATTTATCTCCGGCTGAGTAGGAATAATCTGCGTAGCATTCATCCCATCGCTTTCTCTGGCTTAAACGCACTTGATGGACTTGACTTGCAGGAAAATGAGTTGGAACTTGTGGCAGACAATGCATTTGAAAAGACTGGAGCTCTAAAATACCTAAATATAAGCGGAAATAATTTTGACAGCATGGCCAAAATGGGGCTAGGTCCACTTTCTTCCCTTGAAGTTCTAGACATGAGCTTCAATAGGTAACCTAATCCTACATAGTAGAAGTTAAGCAGAAATTCTTTAAGAGTTTGATAGAGAAAATGTAAGATAACTTGATGTTCCGAAACAGGTTGAGTGGAGTTGATGCGAAAGCACTCAGACATCTCATATGGATTGTTGAATTAAGGGTATGCGATAATTTGATGCAACTTCAAAGACCTTGAACGCAAAGACAAAAACATTTTTTTTGAACAATTTGTAGATGAATGATAATGGCATTTGCGTCATACCACCTGGGACATTCGATGCGATGAGTAGATTAAAGATGCTTGTTTTGAAGAACAACTCTTTGGCTCATTTGTATGAATCTGTGTTTTACAAACTGAGAAACAACATCGCCTTCATCGATATCTCTGGTATAATAAAATATAATCCTATTTTTTCCTTTGAACTAATCTCAAATTCCTATCATCGCTTAAACTTAAAACAATCACTTTTCCAGGGAACCCATTATCATGCGACTGCGAAATGATTTGGCTGCGTAATCTGATGGCGAGAGAAGCTATACAGGAATTGTCAGACTCAATTTGTGATGGACCTAACGAGCTTCAAGGAATCCCACTGAAAGCCGCGAGACCAGGAAGAATGATATGTTCCCCAGGCGTTAGTAGTAGGGGCTTATCGAATTCCATATCCGATATAAAATGTCCTCCAATGACTAAGTCGAGAAGGAAACCACGTCCGAACAATTTGGAAGTTGAAGAGAATCCTCTGTTTTCCAATAACGCATACCCAGAGGCTAGCCAGAATGAACTCAGGCACAACAATAGAAGAAAATCGGATAAATTAATTGAATCAAATGATTATGTTGCTGGAGACACGCCGACCATATACGCAGGAAGCAGCACCAGCAACACAAATACAAAAGTATGGGGCAATCCGAACATTTTAAAGACCAAATGTATTGAATTAATTGATTTCATTCTAGTAAAATGAAATTCAATGTTTCAGGCCACTCAAGAAGATGTTCGAAAGTCGAATTCAGTATTTGGTGGACTTTCATCCCTCTTTGGCATCCCCTTCGACTTTGGACTAAATCTAGGTATTTCTCCCAGTGTCTCAGTGACAGATAAGAGCACTTCGCGACACGGCCAAGTAGGGAAGAACGGGTTCTCCATTGACGGAAGTAGGAAAGGCTCAGATCCCCTCCCTCCTGGTTGGATTGATCGTCCTACAAAGCCGATTTATGAGCCACCAGTTTACCACCCCTCGAAACCAGCCCAACCTTACATTCCTTTAAATCCTTACCGAGAACAAAACTCCCCTCCTGTAGTTCCGTCCGGAAGCGTTGATGTTCACAAGGCCGTGTCTCCAAACGGAATTGACGAAAAGGATAGTCACGGAGGTCGCCGCAAAAAACCGATAGTAAAGTTTCCCACGGGAGCGCCAGCTCCCCCTCCAGCTTCATGGCACCCAAGTTATCCAAACACCGAAACAGGTTTTATACCCATTGAGCCTTTCTTCCACTCTAACTCGTTCTTTCGTAATAATAAGAATGCTTTCCAACAAAACCAAAAGCAGTCTCATAACAAGACAGAGAGTAATAGAACGAAATCTGATGGGGAGTCAAGTGGGAGTAATGTTCAATACTTCAGTTCCACGACTCAACCCCCACCAAGCAGGACACATGCCAAGTCTATTCACCAACATAATGCCAAAACAGTTCATATAAACAATGCCACATCCTCCACTACTAGTAGCACCACATCTTCATCCACCACCTCCTCCTCCACATCCACCACCTCTAGTAACAACTCCGCCATAAAGACGGGCGATGAGGCTCGTAAACGCCCTTTTAACGCTTTTAATTCTCCTACAGATTCCAGGGATACCTCTGACAAAGCCGATCAACCAGGAATATCCGCATCATCTTCTGCATCTTCCTCCACGCAATCCGAGTCTGAGGAATATAACGAAGACGATATCACCAACTACGCTCCCGTCGATATCCAAAGCCCTGACGATCAACAAAGAAACAGCGATGAGAAAAATAAGGGTCAATCAGGGATAAGTCTGACGGACTTCTTTGATATTTTTACAGGAAAGCCGATAAAGAATAATGTTCATATAAGCAATCCACCTGAACCTCCAAAGGTTGATCCTCCTTCACAGTATTATGATGATCAAATAGACTTTGCCAATCCGATTGATGCCACCCCCATTCCAGATCATTATTCAAATGTCGATGTGAAGAGGTCTGAAATTGGTGGTAAGCCTCATAAAGGCAAAGTAACAAAGATCATTGAACAAGACTTTTACTCCTCGGTTCATAATAACACCAGTAACTCTGGTAGTAGTAATTCCTTCACTAGTCCCGATAACCCAATAAGCAATGAACTTGATGGCCCTCGTCCAGATAATGACAATGAGAATCTTCCTCCTCCTCCTCATCCCCCAGGTCCCCTATCCCCGCAGCCCTTGATACCTCCAGTCGTAATTGGTAGTAAGAATCATGATGCGGATTGGTACTACCAGAATTATCATGGCGAGAGCGCAATGCAAAGCCAAGAATGGGAAAGACTCATTGAGAAAAATCGTATAAAATCGCTGGAAGAAGAGCTCGTTGGAGCGAAGCGTTCCAGTAGTAGCAGTAGTAGTGTTTACTTAAATGCATCTTCTTCTTCCTACCACTATTGTCTTGCAAGTTTGCTTTACTATTTACTGGTGTACATGAACCCATAGTCTTTCCATTTACGTTTTAGTTCTTGTTTGTAGGTAAAATTTTAATTTTCTGTTGTAGGAAGTAATTGTAAAAAGAAGTCTACTGATTTTAAACCAATGCCAACTTTATTTTCATATGAACATTTTATACGTAAATACAATTTGTTACAATACAATACTTAATGTTAAATCACTTTCTGAAAATGTGTAGATAAGGCAGTGTAAATATGTTTAATTGAAGGAATCACATTTTTATGTACCTTATTAATACATAAAATATTTTTTCATATAAAACTCGCATTTTTAGGTATATTTTTCACACTATGACTGTTGCTTCTTTGTTTTTAACTTGTGTAAACTTGATTAAGAATCTCAATTAAAACTAAACACTAAAGCTACCATACTGTCAAAATTTCATTGTTATATTATTAAATTCTAATCAACAGGTATTGAGTCAACAACAAAAATTCATCAATACAACTTTGTAACATATAGGCAAAAAACCGTCAGTATATATGCCTATCTTTGGTGAATTATTGCTACATAGGTAGGTAAATATGTAAAAAAATGTATGTTTCTAAAGCTCATATTAGGTACATTGAATTTGAATTACAAAAAGTCCGTTTCACGTTCAATTCCGACAAACTTGAGTTGTTCCGTTGGTCCATAGCTTGACAGTAAAAAAAATAATATTTTCGTTTGAATTAATTTAATCTGACACGAAAGTTTTTATATTATCAATTGCAAAAGACGCTTACCGATAGTCAAAGAAAAGCTCTTCCCCGGGATTAATCGCGCGCTTGGCAAAAATACCAATACGATGATCACCGTTTACCATCATAACTTTTGCATAGCAATTTGGATTTACAGAATGGTTTGCAAATCGAATTTTGTTTCCTTTCCTGGTCGCATCCACGACAAATTCTTCAGGACAGAAAAAAAAGTGGATGGAGACTTTGTCAACATTATTAGCGAAGACTTAAAAATACTGGTCGTACTCACCATTATTAAGGTTAAATAGGAAGCTGCACATGTACTTGTCATACACCTTTCCCCTCCTGTCAGCTTCATCTTGAGTAATAACCTCGCCGCAGTATTCCGAAATGAATTCGTTCTTTTGAGCGGAATCCTTCAAAAATATTCCCCATCCAGCGACATCAGAAGGTGCTAAAAGCAGATGCTTATCTAGAAAAAAAAACAAAGTCGAAGCAAAAACTAGAAATGATTAACTTTTCCTAGAAATCCAATTGCTGAACGTAATAAAGTTTTAAGCAACATGAAGGAAGTGCATTTTTGGTAGCGCGTAGATATAGTATACAGTATTTTCGCTTTCCTAGCAGTAACTTACATAATCCTCTTTGGCAGCTAACGTTCTTACAGTTTATCTTGGATTTATCGTACTGGTCGGCTCCGCACATTTGGCACAGATCTGGATCGCACTGTTCCGGAAAATTAATTAGTATAGGTACCTTCATATTATTCAATTCATTAGGGAGGAATGTTACACGCGTTATACGTTGTACAGTAATATACTTAAAATGAGATATTATATAATAATAGAGGTCAAATAAAAAACGTAAATTGCAGAAAATTTTGATATATATGTATCCATATATAGTAACATTCCTCGCCGATGAATTTTGTACATAATGATGATAAAGTAAATGATTGCTACCTCACGAACAGCAAGGTAACAAGGACATTGCTTAGTGTTACACTGGGCTTTGCAACGGCATCCGGGGAATCGATTTTGACACTCGTTCGAGCACAAACAGAATTTTTCACAAAAATTATGAGCCTGAATACAAGAACAAGACTGATCACACGGTTGTCCAGGATGATCACATGGGGTAAAGTTAGAAACGGAAGAGTTGGAGGATGGATCCTTCCGCATATGAATTTTTTTACAATGAAGCGACCACAGTCTATTTTTCTTTTTCGTTTTCTTTGGAGGGGGTGTAATATCTTTTTGAGACTCATCCGCTGCAGTAACGTCGGCTGCCTCTTTTTGAGCAAAGTAAAACACCTGGAAAGAAGCGATAGAAAAGAAGATTGCAGTAGTAGGTGTTACGCCAACTCAACTCTTTCAAATTAGGTTATGAAAATTCAATCATTTTACCTGTTGGCAAGTCTTCGTCGCCAGAGTTTTCGCAATCACACAATAATTATGATAGAAGACTTTGTGTAAAGCCCTGAACAAGCTTTGATCCGCTCCAGACCATGAGTCCATATCTTGCGGTTGAAAATCTTTGATCAAAAATGGAGCCGCTGATGCTGCCGCCGTTGTGTCAACATTAATTCCACTAGGATGATTATTATTATCCCCAGTTTGCTGATGGAAATGCATGTAACTCTGTATAGCGAAATTCATGGCTGGATTCTCCTTGAAATCCCATTTTTCACTAGAGCTACCAAGAACATTGTTGTTGCTGCCGCTACTGCAAGAGTTACTTTTCAATTTTGATCCTTTGTTTTCAGCGTAATCAGATTTACTCTCATCAGTAATCAAAGCGGTTTGCTTTGTTGTCGTGTTCTTTTTTCCATTTCCATCAGATTTGGAAGTAGATGACGAGCGCGCATGATGGTATCCCATTATTTGGGCTGCTGTACTACCGTCATTACTGCTGTCATCAGAGCAACTTTGCTCACCACTCGTATTTGATTCCATTGAAACTTGTTTCCGCACCTTTTTCGGAAGAGGCTTTCCGTCCGAATTAGATTGAGTCTCTAGATCCTTTTCGGAGGACGTGAGAGACGCCTCGATTCTCGCTTGGACTTCAGGCTAAAAATACCATTGAATAAAATTAGATTCTCTTCTCAAAGAATTGTAAATTAATTTAGGGTAGCTTTTACAAGCAAAAATGTTTTCAACGTATATGTAATTCAATGGATTCTCACCAAAATTAAAAAGCAAAACGGGCTGCATGGCATTTTCGTCCGATACTCTGGACACTTCCTTTTCAGCATTTTCGGCTCAGGATGATACGCTTTCAGTCCTATTAAAAAATAATTAATGTAAAAATGCTAAATTGTAAACAAGTAGGCACATAATTAATTCTTTAGATTTGAATAATAAATGAACTTACTGTGAAGCAAGCAATCATATTTGTAACATCTTCTACAAAATAGGGAATGAAAAGAATGCATCGTTTGCTCCCTGCGAATATGAAAAAGGATCCAGGTTTTGATTTAATTACGGTAAGGATAATACACTGGTTTAATGGATAAAAATACAAGTATTAGTACAAACCTGGGAACGGATTCCGCATTTGGTCCATCAATATTCGGGGTACATTCTGGTGGCAGCCCAGCTCCCGGTTCCAATTTTTCGTGTAATTCAATATACCTGAGTGATAAGATGTATTCACATTCAGACGAAGTAAAATGTTTGGATATGTAAAGAAGCATCATTATTCAAAAAGGCAAACAAGCAAAAAATTAGATTGCATATTTGATATATCATTGTTTCCAATCTTTTCCCATTCTCCCCCAAAAAATCTTATCACGAAAGACGCAAGAGAAATAAAACTTCAAATTAATTCTATGAAAGAAATACATGGAAAATTTTGTGAATATTATGCCGTGCCATGTCTTGCAAAGAAAGCTATGCTACAAGAGTCACAAAGTTATTCTTTCATGATAATATAATATTCTATTCTATGGCGCTACCACCTCAAAGAATGAAAGAAAGAAAGTTATGTACTAACTTTTCTTTTAACTCAGCCGGTGAGCCATTGTTAGGAAATACTTCAGAAAGTAATTTAAAAATTCGATTTGGCGGCAGTTTGATCCGTGGAACTTTTCCCGGCTCTGCATTAATAATCATCCCTTGTTGCGGCTCAACAACTCCTTTCCTGCCTTCCTTATTATTATCCCCTTTATTTCCACCAGTAGCCTCATCCTCTGAGTCACTTAAATCAAGCTCGTCGGTGTCAGACTGAGCAATTTTGCTTTTTCCTTGCTGGAGCGCAGTTGAAGTTGCTGGCAGTGGAGAAGTTGGAGAAGAAGAGGGTTTAATCAAACCGTTGCGAATATCTGATTCTTCCATAGCTAGGAGTGCCTTCACCATCTCCATAAAACATTCATCATCTAAAATGTCGGAATCCTTGTCTGTGTGAACTTTTCCATCATAGTTTTTCAAAAGTTCTTCAATAAAGTTTCCATCCTTGTCCAGTACTTCTTCGCCCATGTAAGGAATGTTATGCAAGACCGTCTCATCCTCAACCATTACATTCTGGCGGATTGTCGACCACTGTTAAATTAGAAACCAGCGTAAGTAAAAGTTAAATATCACTCCTCCGCCACTGTTTAAACTAGGTAATCTACATTCTAAATCTACCTGGTACATCGTTGGTGTTGGTGGAACGTTGTGAATCACTCGAATAGGAACGGAATGTGCGGTCGATTTATGCTCCGACGGGAAAGTTACTGATGCTCTTTTCATTGTTCCCAAGTGCTCTGGAGCCTGAAGGTCAATTTCCCACTGGGAACCCCGAGATTCCCTCCATTTTCGAGATTCCTCCTTCATGATTTCTAAACAAAAAGTTTTTCATGCAAAAATAATTATTATACTTTATACTTCTATGAAAATTTCAGATGCCATAACCAAATATTTCACAAGTAATATTAGAGAGATATGCAAACATGCATGTAATGACAAGTTCACCCACCCGACGAAGAACATTTTTATATCCACAAAGTAAATAATATGCTAAACTTGTTCACTTCGTTTACCTTCATTCCTATTAAAATTCCTCATCCAAGCCAACTTTGCATCTTCCTTGGAACGGATTCTTTTCTGGTGAAGAATTCGAAAGTATTCCGATCGTATTCTCCGTTTCAACTCTGGACTAAGGGTTGACTTGCCCTTAGATTTTGAGCAGGTCGTCACAGGCGCCATAAGGCTGGGTGCAATTTTTCCAACAGCTTGAGCTTTCGCGGCGCGGACAACCTAGAATAACAGTAAAAATATTTATTTTCATGCAAGAAACTATGTTATACAAGTCTAAATTATGAATTCATACTTACCGAAGTTGCAACGAGAAAAGGAGGGATTTCCAATCCATGATCCAATCCTCGAGTACTTTTTGGGGTATCACGCAAATCACTCTCGACATTTTTTCTCCGCTCGGGAGACATGCCTTTGTCTTTGGAGGAAGCACAGCTTCCAACTTTTATCGTGCCACTAATAGAACTCATTTTTAATGGTTTTATTATCACAAAACATTCTTTTAAGTCATGTATCACCTGGAATAATAATCAGAAGAAAGATGTCAACAACACAATGAAATTTTTAGAGATCGTCACAGGACCAACAACAACAAACAACAAACAACAAGAACATGCTATTTCGAACGCAAGTATTCTCACATGTCCTTTGAAAACATTTGGTTTCTGACTCTGACAACTCCTGCCACTGCCACTCTTCTTATTACTTTGGCTGTCCATTCCCCTTCAATAAAAATTGCACAATCTAGAGACTTTCGAAATCACCATCTTATCCTGTACGACAAGACTTTGAAAGAGAACTTACTCTGACGATCCTCTTCTTCCCAGACACAGACGCGACACGACACAGCCTACCTCACCTCCTTAGTTCCGCTTTTCCTCAAAAACTTCACGCAAAAAATGCATCTAGGTATACACACGCATTTTTTATTTACCACTCACTCACATGCATTGTTGCAAAAAGTGTAAAGTATCGACAAAGAGACGAGATGATGAGAATCTACGTGTGTTTTGCAAATGCACATTACATACCTTCAAAGAAGACAATAACAACAAGAAGCGGGTACATTTTTTATCCTTGAAAGAAAATCCGCCTTACCATCCAGTTTCAGGTTCAGCAGGCTCTTGATCTTGTCCGTAGCATTTAATTCAATGAATATAATATAGCATGGTTGTCTCTGCCTTCAAGTTGTTTCTCGAGATTCGACCGACTCGAGACAACGAAAAAGTTGCAGTAAAATGAAGGAAACATTATTTAGATCCCTCCATTACCATTTCATTAACATGATCATGCCGCAAACGCAAAAAGCATTCCGTCAAAATATGATAATGATGCTTGTCAAGTTTTGCATACGAACGAATGTATCTTATTACGGGAGGGAAGAAGAGTATGTGGGAATGTAAAACGGGGTAATCCTGGCTGGCGCTGGTCTTTCTTCATTAGCTCCATTTTTCAGGTTTTGCTGCAACCCCAATGCCTACACAATTTTTATAAAACTTTTTGCTAATAAATGTAAAACCAATCACATAATATTTGAGATCATGCACTGCTGCGGACATGGACACAGCAAACCGCTCTGCTCATTCTGAGTGCTTAGATTAACACGCGCTTCTTTACATTCACAAGATAATCAAGAACTTTATTAATACATTTTGGTAATGTTATGTTCAGGTGCAGACTAGAGTGAGTACATTTGCATATTCTGTTCATTTAGCAGAGCATGAGAAGAGTATGATGAAAAATAAAGTCTGCAAGAAGATCAGACCAGACCAGGCCACAGATGCGAACGCGCCATCGTAATAATCAGCATCCGCTAAATTGCCTTAACATACATTACTTTGGCCATGTACTAGGTCTTTTAGCGTTCAAGTATGAGTCTGAATGAGGTACAAGTTGGAGCGAAAAGAAAGATAAGTCTGTGTACAAAAAAAAAGTGTTAGTTCATCTGTTGCTTTCAAAGCTGAGAGTCACTAGCTAAAGCTACTTAGCTAGACAATCCTGAAAAAGTCAATACATTTAGTGCCGGAATCTTTTTTCCTCTTACCACTGTTATGATATAATGTAATATGTACTCAATTGCTCAGTCAGGGATATATCATGTAAGGAAGGATTTTACGAACTCCCATCATATTATTTTCATCTTATGTACGCCTACGTACTTGTATTTTGTTTTAATAAAATGAGGGCATAAGAAAGAGGGAATGAATGTGCTTAATGACAATGACTTTTCAGCCGAATATTGGGGCTACTTTGACTTGCTGCAGCAATTACTGCTGGTCTGATAGATAGATAGAGTCAAGAGTCAAAATTCTTTTTGACTATTTGTAAAGGTATGTATTACTATAGCTATGATCATTCTCGTTTTCAAGTTTTATTTTTGCATCAGGGGAACCGGAATGGCCAGTTTAAGCGGATACCAAACTTATCTGCACATTCTTTGATACGAATCCTGGACTTATACCAGTCGTCAAACTCTTTGTTCTCTGGTCCGTTTCATGCTGTCATGTATACCTATGAATGATTTCACAGTTTGATTTTATGTAATTTAGATATTTTACAAATATTTTATCCTAAATAAATTATGCGCATTCTGGAGTGCAAGCCATTGTCAAATACGTTTAGTACTATTTACTACATATCTGCATTACGTGGTCATTTCGCATTATAGCGTACTTGATCTCCTTTTACCAAGAACGCACGTTAAAAAAATTAGGGATGCAATTGCACATGATATGATCCCTTTGTTCGAATTCTGCGCATCATTCACATGACAAAAAGGAACTAAGGACCTAATTTTTTGCGTTCTAATTCATGATTGACGATAAAAAAGTCGGAAAGGCCTCTTGATTGATAAAGTGCGTTAATGCAAGTCTGAAATCTTATTTTCAGATGCAAAAATCGTAAATAAGTGACAAGGACGGTAAGTTAAAGCGGCAACTCGGCGTGCTAAATGACTCAGGCGATGTGGATTTTGTTATTTTATTAAACTATTATAAAGCAGGAGGAACTTCACACTTTATTTAGCATTAAGACACTCTCAGCGCATAAAAACGTATGTTGATAACAAACCAATAATTAAAAAAGAACTGCATTTCTTCATTGAGAAGGAAAAGAGACCCTTTGCAGAGCCTTGTGTCAATTTTGAGCTTCTTTGTGGTTTCCAACAAAGACCACAGTTCCTTCATCCCTTCTATCTACAGTGCAATTACTTCTTCGAAGGACTCGATACAGCGAAGTGGTAACCGCAATGTTCTTAAGGGACATGATGTTAGGATGATGTATGTACCCTTATCTATGCATTGCAATGGTTAAATGATGTTCTTGGTTGCAAAAAAAAAAACTGAGAGGCTGCTGCGGTTGGTTCGAGAATGGCAGATAAGATAGAAATTGTTTGGTTCCGTATGCCTTTTAGCGTTTTTGTACGCAATATTTTTGTGCACGAGGTAAACGAGATTTTTTATTTTGACGCACAACTAAATGCAAACATTCGAGTAATTGCACATGCGTCAAAAGCTGTTAATAATGACCTTTCCACTTTATCGTCGAGGGAATCGTAATAGATTACATAACTTGAAAATTCCATCAAACAAATGCAAACTTGTAATAGATTTCTACGGAGGGCTAGATACTGATGTCAGTCAAGTCATGGCTTGGAAATTCAGTTCACTTTTGGTCATTGCAATGTCCCATACTCCACTCCTTCCGCCAGCTTAGCAAACGAAAATAATAATTACCGGTTGAAGGCTGCCATCAAGCACTCCGCACAAGTTTTTTAAAATCAGTGTGTGTTTCAGCATAAGTACTTTGAATGCTCTTCCAGAAACCTAATCCAATTCTCACGAGTGACTTGAATTGCATCAGTGTTCCGCATAGTATGCCTATTGCTTAGATAGGCACGCAAGATATAGTCATAATGACGACAAGCAGCTCAAAATCTGGATCTCGGGATCCAAAACCTCAAAATGGGACTGGTTACCCATCTTCAAAAAATTCTCAACCTCCGAGAAGTGGTTTGAGTTTTGTTAAAACTATTTTCACGAAGATGCTCAGATTAGTGCTCGTATTAATTGCTTTCGTGGTGTATTGTGCTGTAGTTCCCGTATTCTTAATCTTCATGGTTCCAGTGTATATTTATCGAGGAACAGTAATTCTGCTTCAGAAACTTTTGCATCCAGATTGGGTGGGGATAATGAGCAGTAGAGACGCCATTGTTGGCTTGGATGACACTACAAAGCGGTGTGAGTGCATGATTTGTTCTTCGGTAGTGTTTCGAGGTGTGCCCGACATGGAAAGGATCTATGATCACTTTCAGAAAAGGGTCTTGGAAGAAAAAAATTTAAAAGGAGAGCTCTTGTACAAAAAATTGTTTCATTATTACGAGAATTGGATGGGATTCCCTTTCTGGAAAAAAGAAAAGGACTTCAAGCTGGAAAACCATTTAAAACTTTTTGACTTCCCCGTCAATTCAAAGAAGGTCATGGGAAAGAATGGTGAAATGGAGGAATATGTAACGGAAGATGAACTTTTGCGATGTTTCCAAGAAATGGAAAAGCTTCCATTTCCAAAGGGCCAATCTCCGTGGGAAGTAATGGTTATACCTAATTACATACCTCGAGAAGGAGATTTGCATAAGCCCTACATTGTACCTGAACTTACAGTTACTTCCATTGACGAAGAAAATGGAAATGTTAGGGATGGAGACAATCCAGACAACGGGAAATATTTTGCGTTAGTTTACCGTGTACACCATGCTCTTGGAGATGGCTACTCGTGGCTAAAAATGCTTATGTGCAATGTATGTGATGAGTCCGTTGACTCTGTTCCTAAACCACCTACGCGAGACTACAATTTAGGTGTAAAGATCCTTCACAGCATAGCTATACTTATCTTCACACCTTATTACCATTTCAAACAATTCGTAGTGGAGATTGATCGAAGCGTTTGGCACTTGCCATCAAATAAGTTGTCGAAAAGAAGTCATTTCGTCACTACAGAGAGAATTCCAATGGAGAGTCTACGCCAAGTAGGAAAAGCTCATAGGGTTCCGCTCACCGGAGTTCTTCTTGCTGGTTTATCAGGAGGTGTGCACAATTTCCTCAGGATGACTGGAAAAGGTCATCTCATCCCGAAGTTTATGAGGGCACTTAGTCCAATGCCTTGGCAAAACCATCCGGCTTTCTTGAATGAAGGACTGGTCAACCATTGGTGAGCATGAGCATCTCAAACTTTAAGCAAAAATTGAGTTAGAAATCAGACTGTGCAGCGATATATTTAGCTGACCAATTTCTTTCGAATTTTTAGGACTGCTGGTGTTTTTGCTATACCAGTTGGGGAAGACACTCCAATGAAAAGATTACAAGCTTGCAAAAAGTCCATGAGAAATCTCGTCAATTCCCCAATTTTGGTTACAAATTTTCTCACTGTGCCCTTGCTTCTGTCAGCACCAAATTTTATGACTGATTTTTGGGGAACAAATTGGTATGAAATAGCGACAATCAAACTTCATTTTGTTCCAAGGATTCAATAATAGAAAATCAAATAAAATGTTTTATTTTTAGGATGGGATGCATGATTTTATCAAATTTTCCTGGTCCAAAGACAGCAGCCAAAAGCTTTGGGAAGTATCCGTTGGATAATATTCTCGTATTTGTTCCTCATATGAGAGGCTCCGCTGGTAAGATGAAACCAATTTGAACACGTCCTGAATAGTTCGTGGTTAACTAAATGTATATTTAATCATTTCTACCCACCACAGGTTTGGGCATTATGTTCCCAACTTGTTTGGGCAATGTACGGTGTACAATCTCCATCGATACCTCAATCATCAAGGACCACAGTGAAGCTCAATTACTTGCGAGCCTGATCGACGAAGAGTTCAGAATGATTAGAACGCTTCCCCACTCTACTCATGGGGACACTCTTGTTTAGTTTTTAAATCAAATCTTAATTATAGTTTATTTTCAGATTATATTGTAGTCTTTATTTTATTGACCATTCAGGTTGACGCTGAATGCACATGTTATTTATAAATAGTCGTTTTTACAAAATCATAACGTTTTTTTTTTCATTACTTGGAAAACATATTTTGTCCATTTAAAGTACCCAAGCCTAAACCACAACACAAAAAAAAACAAGACTAAAGGATCATTTGTGCAGCGATTCAGGCTGTATCGGGAATTTTTCATTTGTATTTCCATCGTTTACTCCAGCTTACATGTGCAAACTTTACAGTTACTACAAAAACAATAGTAAACCACAAAATTTTAAAACTCCATACGACAGTTTTCAAAGAATTGTCCAGCTTCAAACCTCAGATGCAAAAATGAAGATAAAACTTGAAAGAGAAATAATTAATCAAATAGATAAATCATGGAAATTCAATTTGCGACTTGAGCACACTGTCTCCCATTTCTTTAAGAAACTGGGGCGTTTTATTAATTATCCCTTTCGTCGGGGATGAGTTAGTTGGGGTCTGTATTTTTTTCATGAAGATACCACACCCTCATACTGTGCAGCTTTGATTTCACCTATTCTTAAATTCACCAATGAAGCTGAATATGACACTTATTGTTACGCAATGAAAAGCAATAAATTTCAAAGCATGTGTTTGTGTTCTTAACGCTGTGAAAATATAATATAAGACCAACTTTATTTAAACTAGACATTCTATAATTGGCTGAATAATTCGAGCAAAAGCATTACACAAACACAATACATGCGCACCAGAAAGGAAGCTCCAAACTCAAAAGGCGAATTAAAAAGGATTAAGTATCATTCTTGAAAATCTTACTTCTCGTACTATTTTCCTTCCATATTCTTTCATCAATTTCATCGGCACGACATATACTAGTCGTTCTGTTCTCCTTTGATCAATTCAGTTTTTTAAGAGAAAAAAGGTGGAAAGCCTCACAGACACCGAATTTTTTAAAAGGGGAAATGCAAACGAAAACTTTGCACAAAACAAAAAAGTAAAAAGACGGCAAACTCATGTTGGCTTTTTTTATTCAACCCCAGTAATATACTTATCATGTTTTCCCTTTTCTTCATCCCCGTTCTAATTCTTCTTGAAATTCATAGACAAAGAAAAAGGTAACCCAGAGACGAGAAACCGACCGCTCGTCCAACTAACTGACTGACTGTGACTGGCGACAACCCAATTTCAAAGCGGGTTTTTTTTCTGTTGCAGGTATGTATGTATACTTTTTCTGCGGTGGGAGCCGCGAGATAAGACATTCTTTCTTCCAAAGTTTCCTGTGTGTAACCAGTTTCCCTCCTTCATCATTACTACTACTACTGTCAGTGTGTGTGAGCTAACTACCTCTTTTTCTCCATCATCATCAGTCCGGCTTTTCTCGTAGTTTCGTGAAAAGCCACAAACTCTGATATATATAAAGAAGTCATTTTTTGAAAGGATGTCATTTACGGGAAAAAGGGAAAGTCTTTCCTTAACAAAGTTAAGCATGTGTTTGTACTTATTTCTTTAAGTTATTTTGTTAATCCTTTACAAAAGAAACTTCATTCTCTATTTTAGCTTTAAACCAATAAGGTATCATTATCATCATCATCATCATCAACAGCATCACCACCACTACTACTATACATACCGATGCCACGACATACTTTTCAGTTTTTTCCCTGTTGTTTGCCTTCCAGAAAGAAAGTTCTTTAATTCGATGTCATTGTTTGCCCATGCTTAACTTTGGGGAAAATGAGAAAGCAAGCTAGGATGATGATGCCTTCGCTACAAGGAGTTTTAAAAGGAAGTCATTATTTCACAATTTCATAACAGGGAATAGGTACATGCATTCTCGACAATTCGATTCGCAGAATTCCTTACAAGAATGGGATTAACCTTCAACAAACAGGATTTCATTTGTTTGCATGGCTCTGAATAAATAACGATGCGGGGTGGAAATATTTAAAATTAATGATAAATATGTTTCAAAGAGCATCAATTATTTCGTTGCTCTATTTATACTAACAAAGTAGAGAAGAAAAATCCTGCTCGAGATCAACCATAAGAAGCTGTGGTTGTGGGTGCGGAAAGGACTCTTGAGAAACTTGGGTAAAAATAGCATGGGTTATTATTATCGGAGTAGTTAATTTGCTGACTCTGTTTGCGGAATATGAATAAATGAAGTCCTTGGAAAAAACCTTTGTCATCATCATTCAACGAATTTCTCTACGTCAAAGAGCTGGAAATAGTAACATGATTGATTGGACAGGGCTGCTGACGTTATATATTCAAATCACAAGGGCGTACTATCTCATGTGAATTTCACTCTAAAAATAATTGCTGGAATCCATCTCAAGTTACATTTAATAAGGCTATCATGTACGTTTGCTTATGTACTTTACTGTGGTGTAATAATTAAATGGATGTAACTTGTATTGCATTGAGTTAATCAGCGTGTTGTTCATACTATCAAACTTTCCTTTTCCATTGGACCAGTTGATTCAGTCCAGCCAGAATCCAGACACAACATAGTAATTTGTCTGAATAAAGAAAACGAAATAATGATGAAAAAAAAACAAAGAAACCCCAACCCGTAATGACTCCACGTAATGAGTACATTAATTATATCTGTATCGTTTCTTGCTTTCACTTTTCACTACAGAACAATCAAACTAACGACACAGAACACACATGAGTTTCAAGCACAGTAAATTGTCATTATTATTATTAATAGGCATATTTTTTTCAAATACACGTGAGACGTGAGCAAATGCATTACTGTTGCAACGCAATGTATATTTACGCACCACTTTTGCTAATGAACATTGTTTTGTAATGTTATACGACGGACTACATTGAATAAAGCATTTTAGCTTTATGTGAAAGTGATATGATCAATGATCGCCGGAGAAAATCTTAAGACTAAAGTATATACTAGGCAAAGTGCTTCCAAAAGATATCATAGGAAACGTATAGGCATTAACACGTGATGTAAGAAAAATGTGTGCTCTGGGGGAAACAAAATGTCATGAGTAAGTAATGGATTGACCCAACTAAAAGCCTTTCAATTTCACCAACCAACCAACCCAAAATTGAATTGTCCAGTGTAGCGGTGAAAAAAATCACCTACTCAAGCAATAAGTCAAGTCCTTCATAATAAAAGACATACCTACATACTTTTCCGTTAAATAAACGCTTCACTTCAATTCAATTCATTTCTCATTTTATTCCACGAGACTAGCCAGAGTAAGAAACGCTGCTTTCGGCGAGTGTGATTGAAAATCTTAAAAAGATTTGATGGACTCTGACTTTTCATCTTACAAAATATATTAGAAAATGACCAGAGCATTCAGTCAGCAGCAAAGTGATGCCATCGGCGTACTGAGTACTGAGAACACTCAGATGATCAACAACTAACTGTAAGCCAGTCAGTTTATGATGGACGGACAAGGCTTTTAAATTTAACGTTTTCAGAGCTAAGTAAATTCAATATCCAGAATTACTTTTTTATATGGATTTACCGGCACCATCTACGGGAAAGCAATCAGCCAGTTCCAAAGATTAAAAAGGAAACTGTGTAAATTTTACCTGATACATGAAAATTGGCACAATGTCTTCTACTGCTACTAGGATTTGAGTTTGTCATTCCTTTTTGAAACAAAGTGAGAGGCTGTGTATTAATCAAGATTTTTGACATGGCTCCTTTTTTCAATCAAGGTCGTTTGATGTTCAAGTAGGTATACAAGATTTTATAATGGATAACTTGTTTTGACTTTTTTGTCCTCTCAGAAGAACCCATACGGCTTTCTGTCTAGTTTCTCAATTTATATTGATCTTTAAACATCTTTAGCCAATATTTTTTAGAGTCTCACCCTACTACATCAAGAACCTGTCGGGTGATATGTATCTATCCGAATCCATTTTTGCCAAAATACGAATTTTTGCTCACTTGTTTTCCTTACTATTTTCTTAACCGACTTTAACATCGCCGTTAGACTTTCAATCTGGCTGTAGATGATGATGATGTGATGTAGCGATGATATTATTACTTGCCACTATTTTCTTTCTGATGGCTTTCTCCGTTTTAGAGTCTCCCTCTTTGCCTTCCCACAGCATTTCTCTATCACGAAGACAAAAACTCAAGATATTGCACAAGTCTTTCAATCTTGTATTGACGCTTAGTCTATACCTCAAGGAAGCTATTAAACAGTCTCTGGAGTTGTATAGTGCCCTCAGAGAAAATTGCAGCGCGATCGACCATCCATCCCATCATCAGTTTGTGGATCCAAAATGGAGAAGGATTTATTTCGTAAGGAGGAAGACGTGCAGAAATCAGGCCACAAAATAGAAGATGACTTTCTCCTACGTTTTCTTCCATTGGTAACGTTCACGTGGTTTTTTTGGTCTTGTCTTGTCGTGTACGGTCAGGTAAATAGGAGGCGCAATTTTCTCAGCTCCACGCTCAAATCAAAAGTGTAGCCAGCCACATAATAATATATTTTCTTCCTCTTCACAATGTTTCCATCAGAGGATGATGAGTGAAAACTAAAAAGAGATCTCATTTCCAGGTCTGCTTGCTCGTCATCATCACCAACCAACTTCTCTAAAAATAGTGGCGGTATACATATTTTTTGCTTCGGATCATTCCATATTATCGAAGAGAGGAGGAAAATGACGACGATGACGATATTTCGGTTCACTTACTTGTCGTTTGGATCGCAGGAGGAGAAAATAGAACCTATTACGTTGCACAGTCATTATCTGAGAAAAGCAGCAAACATCCTCTATTCCATCCATCTATCCATCTCATCCAGCCACCATGCCTTAGTCAAAGTCATTATTTTCTTCATCATTTTCATTGGTTTGCTCATCTGAACGGAATGTCATAACTTGCCTCACTAGCTAAAAATTTGCTGGAGCGATTTTGCGATGGAATGTAAAAAAAACTATCAGTGTAATTCATACCAGCATAATATTCCTTATACCACCACTTACTACTTAATACTTAATAATACCGTGAATTCTGCTTTTAAAACTTCAACTTGATTTTCTCATGTTCTTCCTCCATCGCATCGTCGTCGTACATTATATAGCAGTATTGGTTTGGCTCTCGCTTCGTGCTCCAACTCAAGTGTAGGAAGAGACTCTTTTTCTAATTACCGTAAACTTCATTTTGCTCCGGAAAAAATTGTGTCTGTGAGCATCGAATTTCCAAAACACTGCCTTGAAGCCATCTGAGGCAATGGGGAAACGGGGTTAATTTTACTAGGGAAAGCAAACTTACCTAAGAATTTTAGGCCAACTAACCTAAAGCTTTACCTGTATTGTATGTATATTCTAAAAAGCTATTATTAAAGTCAAGGAATAGAACACCATGCCCGTTTTTTATTCAGAAATCAGCGAAATCTAATCTTGGTCTTAGGTCTCTCTCTCCTCTACAAAAAGGGCTGTTCTCAGAAAAAAAGTACATTGCCAAACCATAATCGCTACTGAAGGAGCAGCAAAATTAGGAAACGTTTTCCAACTTCTTGTCACGATGCAAATTAGTGGCATTAGTCAAGAAAAAACCTGTACCTAATGGCGCTTCTTAAAAAAAACTTGTCGCATATTTCATTTATGACATTCATAAATTCCCCACATTGTATTTCTTCTCATACAAATCATTTATGGTAGATGTTTTAATGGTCCTCAACATGTAGCACAGTTCTCTTTTCAACTATCAAGAATCGACATAATATTGCTTTTTTTAAATGCAGATTTTGTTTCAAATGCGTAGAACATGTACAGAATAACGGAACCAATGTTAAGGACGGAGAAATACTTTGGATCAAGAAAAATCTCGAAATCTTTCTTTACATTTACAACAACCTTCTAAAACACTGATGATTATGGTTTATGACGTTTTATGATATTAAATGTGAACAAGTATTTTGCTGTGAAATGTGAATCTAACGGCAAATCGAAAGGCAGAGGTAAACATTATAATAACTAAACAGTCCCACGAATCAAGGACTAGACATGGCCAGAAAAAATCAGATTCAAAACGGGTCAATGAACTTGGGATTTCGTGTTTCGTGGCATATATCAGATTATTTTTACAAGGGCCTTTTTAAAACGTATAATTTGAAGTCCCCAAGATTGCCTGCCAGCCAAAATCTTACCTGTGTTACGGGCATGCATCTAAAAATAGATTGCAGGCGTGCAATGTAAATACATCATACTCCGCACTACGTTACATTATTTGAATTCCCCTTCGTATGCGTTTGATTTCCTTTAGGCATTTTTTTGATGCACCTGGAAAAGGTACTAATAAAATTATGCGTGTGTGGGTTGAGATCCCCCGTGGTGAAATGAAAGGAAGGATTATGTCAGGTGGAAAAAACTTTTTTTGCTGAATGAGACGACAGAGCATCCCGTGTACACCACCTGCAAGAGCCATAAAAATACGATAGAAAAAGCTGAGTTGGACGGAAGAAGTAAAATGTTACTGTAGTCGAATTATGTAGACCCTTCAACTTTTCCGTCCAGTTATCCTTTCCTTTCCTATTCATAAGCTTTGATTTGAGTGATGAAAATCGCGGGCAAGTTGTCGTCGTTATGCTGCATGTGTGTACCCTTCTGTGGAATTCAATTTCCCCGTCATTATTTTTAGCTTTAATGGCTTCGACTCTGAAAAGACCAAAGCTCGTTTCTGAGTTTGAAGGAATCAGAAGAATGAATGTGACATGATATGAGGAAGGCTTATATAGGAACTCAACTTGTCTTTTTGTCAAGGTATAATGAACTAATAAAAAGGGTCAAAACTTTTCTCAAATTCATTTTTCAGTTAGTTTTAAAGTGATCGCTAGAAAAGGAAGTAGTTTTCGTTATAGCTGGAAGAAAAGAAGTAGTAGAGAAGGGCAGCAGCAGTTTCAAATAGCTTTTCTCATCGTCATCATATTACTTTTCATTACAACACAATCCTCATTTTCTTCCTCCTTCATTCCAATCTCATTTTCTCCGAAAGATATTAAATTAAATTTCAATTTTCGCCATAAAATGGCCAATTCCAGGAGTCTTCTTGTTTATGTGCTATCCTTGGTTGTGGTAGTTTGTGGGAGAAGTTGGGTAAGTGCCAATACTATACCCATTGTAGTGAAGGACCACTTGCCTGTTTCCTCAGGAGGACCATCATCTCCAAAATCACAACATCAACCTCACCAACAACCCACGTACTATCAAACACCACACAAACTTCCTCAGGACCAACTTCAAGCAACAAAGCCGGAGAAATTACCGGCTTCTTCGTCACCTTCATCAGCTCCTGCGGCACTCCCACCACCTTCAATTCCACAGCACACGCTGCCGTAAGATACTAAAAAGCTTACTACAATTCTTATACGAATTTCTAGACGCATTTACTTTGGCTTTCATGACAAAGTATGTTTTATGATATCAAGTCTTCCATTATTAATTTCACATTGCCCCATCCACTTTCATTGATAATGTATGTGATAGGACAGTCGATTTTACAGTAATTTTAATAAATTACTTTTACACAATACAAGGCAGAGCATAGGAAAAGGGAGACAATTTATCGAAAAATGAATCTACATACTTATGTATTGTTTTAAAACATAATCCATCATTTCTAACAAACTTTTTAACGCTTGTGTAATCAATCCTTAAAAACTTCACCCAAACTATGCAAAACTATCCCGAAAAAATTTCTCCATTCCATCGTATTTTGAAATGCGAATGGGTTTATCAATGCTCTTTCAAAGCGTTGCTACTAAAGTCTCCATTGTAAAACACTCTCAATTTCAATTGTGCACAATGTAGTCGTTTGAATTCAGAAGTTAATGGGATATAAAATTAAGATGGAGTGGAAGTACGAGAAAATGTTTTCTTGGAAGAAACTACAACTTACTTTCTTCCTATTTCTTTCATTCCACGAATTTAAAAGTTTAACTTTTCTTTCGTCCGTTTTAATCACAGAAAGCATTTTAAAAAACGACAAGATTGAATGCATACATTTTGTCTCATTTGTCATTATTATAGTAATTAATATTGTGAAAGTTGAAAATTTTCATAGAGGTGCTGGGGGTCACACGAGTATTATGCAAAATAAGTAACTTGACTAACTACGTCATTTCTTACTTAATTATTGCATCAGCGCTCCTATTCATGCAAAATGATAGACAACTGGGTACAAGAATAGATATTTCTTTAGTGTTATAACATAAAGAGAACTGTAAAGGCTTCCATTTTTGCAAACTTTCTGAACAAATTACCGTTATTATCAACGCTAATTTTCAAGCAGTTGTTGGGTTAAGCTATTTTTAGTTCTCGCGGTGGATTTAAAAACGGGGAAAGTCAAAAATGTATTTCAAACCAGAAAAAAATCGCTCATGAAACATGGTCGTTTTTTATTTTGGTCCAGCTTGAATTCATGTTAACGCACAAGAAATACAATTAAAAGAATCTACAACACAACCGATGTTCTTCTTTACAGGAAAAGTTTCAGTGTAAAGAATGCGTGGGGTTTATCAGCAGGGAATTCTGACTCTGGACCATACACAACAGGATACGGATACTGGGGAGTTGGTACTGGTCGAAATCTCGAAGATCCATCCACTTCCTACATGACTGATGTGGACTTGGTAAGAAACTAGCCTTGTTCGTCGTAGTTATAATCATGACAAAGATCTGTCAAACAATTAAGTATCTTTTTTCGTTTGTTTGGACGAAATTTTAGCCAGAGAATGTAAAAATTGCCACACCACAAACAGCAATGAACAATCTTGCGAACCCGCAAATGAATGTGGATTCTTTGAATACAATTACTAGCTCGGTTTCCCCACTTGGCCATAGCGCTGTTGACGGATTCGGAACCCTTATCTCAGGCCTATTCGGCATGTTCGCAGGGTATGCTGCCGGGACTGGAAGATTGTCAAGAGTTTATCCATTTGTCAGAGGGTATTTCTTCCCTGACCCACAACCGGAAGTGAAAAATAATACTATTATTCTTACTAATTCAACTAGTACCAGAACCAAAAGAGCAGTTGATGTCATCCAGGTACGTTTAGAATATACAGTTTGATAACAAGCAATCTATTTACAAAGTATTTATATTTAACTTTTTATATGTCTTTGACTCAAATAGAGAAACGATGACTTAAGTGAACTAGCCGGTATCGTGTTATCTGCAATTCACAGTGGAGAATGTATGCAAAGAAGTATTTGTCTGATAGGAAGTCGGATTGGGAATTCCGACAAAGGCAAAGTAGCTTTCGGCCTTGTGGACAAACTTATTCCAGAGTCTGTCCAGACAAACCAGTATTTTGTCACGATGAAGAAAGCTCTGAAAGGAGGGGAAAGTTTTTGTGACAGATTTCACTGCAGATTTAATTAAACACGTTAGACCAACTACTTACAATACCATCTTGACTGCAAGTTTTATGCAAATCTACTTGAGAAATTCTGTTAAGACCGTTTCTACTTTCATTTTACAAGAGAATACGAAGAATGAAAATGCAATGGAGAAACAATCTGTTTTCTTTGTTGACAAGTGTGTAAAATATGTCACATGCAGAGTTTGTAAAAGAACTTAAGTCTAGCTCTAACTCCAACTCAGGAATATTTAATGAATCTAGTATATGATATCCAATGGTGCTAAATAAATCTGATTGACTTTATACTTTATTCCAACAATAATTAAACAACATTCCATAGCATGTTCGGGAAACATGAAATATTGATTCAATCATAAAAGACTCCGCATTTCAAAATTCATTTCCCCCAAATCTTTTTTCGCATCTTGTGTGGCACACATTTAGTAATGTCCTACGTTCTTTAGCATTAGGACACCAGTCTTGACAAAAAAATAATTATTATTTTCTGCTTGTCACGTTCACATTCTGTCGTATCTCTATCGAAGTAATGAAACATAAATCAAGAATTCAATGAGCCTGCATTTCTTTTAAGAATATGACAAAAGTGATAAGAAGAGTCTAATGGGAGTTTCGTGTCTTCGTAAATGAATTTCATTTTTTTTTCTTCTACGTTTTCATCACGATCTCTTATGAAGATCATCATCAGAACCTTTCCTGGCCTGGCAAAGTTTGTTAGAGGAAGGGAGAAAATAAGACCACTAGATCCCTCGTCGTCTAAGACGGAGGAACAACGCAGATCCCTTCGTGATTTAAAGCTAGACCAATTCTTTTTTTTTTCATAAAGATTCTCAGTCACTCTCTGCACCTGTTCTTGCTTCGATCTTGTCCACAAAATATTCAGCTTTCAAACACATTCCTATCAAAATCCTGATCACATCATCAACAGCGCATCTTTCCTTTTCACTTTCATATTTGAGGAAAACGTGTACTCCTGCTCCATACACAAGCCTTATCACTGATAATAATCTCAAATTTCTTACCTTTACTTACATGCCTGTTTCCCTGTTCAGCCATTATTTTCATGTCCCAGTTGAGCCAGTAAATTTCCAACAAGAAATTCAGCTTTCAATGGATGCATATTAAAGAGAGAAAAAGGAATTGTGATGCGATAAGAGAATGAATGATTCTTCTCATTTCTTTTCTATTTCTCTGAAGGAGGTTAGGAGAAGGAATGATGTGACTTCAGAAGATGCTACTACCAGGCAAAAATGAGCTTAAGTAAACCTGATTACATCTTTTTACCTCAATCCAGAAGAAAAAGAAATCTCCTATCACCACCACGAACCAACCAACCAGCCAACCACTCAAAACCTACTTACTATCTTACATTTTCATTTGGCTTTTTATCGTGTTTCACCAAACGCACGAGAGTTAACAGACCTTATAATATCACCTATTCTCCTTTTTTGTTTAGTTTTCATCTGTTCGGGGACTGATGATGCCCCAACCGCATCTCATCCATAAGCTTATGCATTGAGTGGTGGGAAACGAGAGAAAAAAAATCATTTTGTTTGTGCTCCCCCGAGAAACTAGTCTTTCACCAAAAGAGAGTCAGAGAGAAATACTCGGGGAATTTTCTCCATTCAAAAAAAAATACATCATGGCGAACTAAACAAGCCTTATGTACCACTTGAGCAAAAGACGAAGAAGGAACAGGCATCAGCAGCATCCCATTTCTTTTCCTTTTCCTCGTCCAAATCTAAAATCCGTCTTTTGTCCTCCAAAAGGCATCTATAAAAAGGGATCCCACTGTTCCATATTATTATTATCCTACAACAAGTGAAATGAGTGAAAACCCGAAGGAGGTAAGTAGGGTGGTTACCCCTTTCAGTGGGAATCCTCCATCAAAATTCCATTGCCTTAGAATTCCACCTACCACGAACCTTCTGCATAAATCCCATTTTTCGCAAAGGGACTCTCTCAGGTATACTCATAGCATAGCTATAAATTATAACATATCATTCAACTTCAACTATGGCTACATACATTCCACACGAAATTTCAAAAGAATCTATAGAAAATGCATGAGGTAGCTTTTCAGGGAAAGTGTCAGAAAGCAGGAGGCACACACGTTGCAGTGGTGAGCAAAAATCATTGCAATGCAATCTGACTTCTCTGGGACAATTCTCGTTAATGTGATACATTATGTATCCGAGCACAAAAGCTTTCACTTTCCATACGCCCGTTAGTGGAGGTGATGAGTGGACAGATAACTGTGGTTTCATTACATGCACGAGAATGATAAACTCGCGGGTTCATGATCTCATTTCAGATCAAGAACAAGAGAACCGCCCCAAATAAAAGCGACTGAAGGAAGGTAAAGAGTTTGCCAGAGATAAATATGACGACTTGCATACCGCATCGTTGTGGAATTTGTGGTAAGGAGAGTGCATCGGACCAAGGAAATATTTGTGCTTTATCGCCATGTTTTAAGGTAGAAGTCATCTCCAGGAATGGAAGCGGAGTTCCCTACATCGCTTTTATAATCTAACCGCCTTTAGAAAAGCCCATAGGTTAAGGGAACCGCTTTAAAAGCAAAGAAGAAAAAAGACGCTTAAAGTGGCTTTTTATAAAATAGATGCTCGCCGCCCACGATTTCGCCCGTTATATTTACTTTGACGATAAGAAAATCACAAACACACAGAAGGAGAACGAAGACAGATCTGAAGATGTTCTTCACCTTCACCTGATTACCCTCTCTTCTTTTTTTCTCTCTCTCACTTTGAGCGTGGTCATCCATATAAAAAGAAGAGATTATGCGTTTCCCATCATGATATGGCCAAATACCTCATACTCAATATTTTTTTTGTAAAATAAAAGATGCCACGAGCAATCTTTCTTTTATGTTTCATATTAAGAGATCCACAAAGATTGCATTTACCTGTGCTCCCTTGCTGCTATGCTGCGTGAAAAAGCCCAAAAAAACTTTAATCAATTTCTTTGAGCATTTGATTTGAACCCGAAATCGTCAATATCGTGCGCCTTTTATATTCTTGCGTTCATACCATGCAGTAGTGGTCTTATGATGATGGTGCTACTCACATGCAGGTACTTGATCTACAAAAATTCCAGACGGCCGGATATTGAAAAGGAATAAGAATTGAACCGATTCTTTATGTTTTAGAAAAGAACAAGATTTTTTTTCCTTATTCCAAACATTGCTTTGAACGCCTACAGAATTCACAGCAGTTGAACTTATGCATTGCACATGCTTACCCAGTTTTTAATTTCTTGCTATTTTTACGTAACCAACTTCCTATAAATAATCATAACTGAAGAATTATACATATTTTAAGGGGTGTCTGCAAGTTTACAGTTTTGCCAGTCCTGATCATACCATATAACCGTACTACTTCTGTTGGTGACAGATTTTTGATCAAAAGGAGCTGACTGAGTGGAAAGAATTTGCTGCTTAAATAATCTTCTCAAGTCATTCTCCATACTAAAACGAGATGAGTCTGAGTTTATTGATTTGTAAACTACTTTACTGGTAGGTTGAAAATTACATTACTGGGGCTAAACAATTTTACCATGTTTCATCCTCATCAAGGGAGATAAGAGTTTGAATGTTGAGTCTTTACGGTTTTAGAAGGTGAGAAAATTGGAAATCTAATGCGAGACGGAATTAAATTCAGCCAACATGACTTTTAAATAGTTCGTCGAGCCTTTTTAAAAACATCCTTCTCCTGACGCGTCCTTTTTGATCACATTATTCAAAGAAAATGATAATTTAATAAGAAAATTCATGTGTTGGACTTCAGCGAAGGATTTACTGAAAGACGCGACGTGAACGTAGTTCATTCCAACAGAAATAGTTTTCATTTATCATGAATTTTTAACCTGCTGCTGGGTATAAACAGGTGCGTTCACACTCTAAATATCAGGGAACTATGTTCTAAAAACAAGTATATTACATTACGACAAATTTCCGATTTCCTTGAATTGGAATGATAAACAACATTATTGTCCTCATTTCACACATTCTTCCAGGAAAACTCGCGATTGCACAAGGAGTAAACACGGTAACTTACAAACCTGGGTTGATGATAGCATTTTTTTTCTTAAAATTGGCTAGAAGTAGTTTCCTCTCGTACGAAGCGAAAAGGAGCTTAGGCGCTTTTGAGAAAAAAAATTAATGAAGAATGTCACGTTTACGAAACATACGTACCAACGTACCTGTTCTTCCATTCACTTTTCCAAGTTGGCCGTGCAACAATCGAAACCAGAGGGAGTGATGAAGGCATTCTTAATTTTCACCACTACCCATTTCGGGAGCGATTAAAAATTGTGTGTTCTCTCACAACACTGGTTTATCTATGCGCGGCGCGGCTCTAAATTTTTATGTTGCGCATAGCTATAGCTTCATGTCTATTTGACTTACCTTCCGTGGGTAAAAAAAAAACTTGGAAGCTCTTTGGCTAAATAAGCTTTCAGCTTGTATAGCTCTAAATAGATAAATGGTAATCCAATACTTTCCTCTCTCTCTGCCCTTTTGCCGTGCCCCTGGAATTATTACGGTATCTTATTAATACACTTTAAGCTTTAGCATGTGGTGGGAGGTTTGATGTTTTATTTACGTTTCTACGTCATATTTACTAAAAAAAATTTTCCACTCCTCATGCCCCTAGTGAAAGACCCATTCATGAAATTGATAAACTAAAAGTGATTGGTTTTCAGATTAAATTTTACATGTTTACTTTTTAAGGTCATGAGAAGATAAAAAGCATACTGACTTCATATACAGTTTTATCCAGTAAATATAAGGAAGGAGATGCTGCATTACGTTCCGATGTCCTTGTCAGGTCAAAGTTGACATTCAATTCGACTACTTATCACTATCTCCCAAGGCACTTTTGCTCCTAACATCAATTAATGATACATGATTATTTGGTAAGTCAATTGAAATAAAAACCAAACTTTTTAAATGAATACTTAGAATACAAAATTTAAAATCAATTTAGTATTTGTAGTCTGGTTTTGAAGTCCATTGTTGACAAACACTTCGAAAAATGTTTGTTCTCCAACTTTATTTTACTACTTCTAAAGCTTTGAAATTTTTGCAAGTCTGTCGTCTATCAACAAACCAGTATTGATTACCTTCCGTACCCGAAGCGGAAAATGTCATTCGTTTTTTATGTCAATGCATCAATTAGGTGTACATGCGGGCACCCTATCGAATCAGAATGATCCCACCAAACCATTCTAAAAACATACATGAAAGCAGCTGGGTTACGTCAAAAGTTACATGTAGAAAGTGGCACAGCGTGAGACCAGCGAATAAAAGGGTCTTTATTTAAAGTAGACTGGTGAAAGTCAACATTTTTACCGAGTGAGTGGCTCTTTCACTTTTGGTTGGCTTATCTTCTTGTGTCATGCTGTCACAAATTGCAACAGACATTTCACTTTCTGTGCATTAAAAACCATGAGCAGTGGGGGGATGATAGCATATCGAAAAGAAAAGTATGAAATATAATTTTGACTGGCTGCTGCCGCTGCATACAATTTAGTGCAATGTGTAAAAGATAGTACTTCGCAGCGTTTTCTCTTTTTAAAGTAATATGTGTAATATATGAAAACTGGAGTAAATTAATTCGAATTGTGAGGATCCTCCAGTAATTGTTAAACAGCTTCAATTTTGAAATGATGCAAATAAATAAAAATTGGGAATATAACTTTTAAAACCATTTAATTTCAACAAAAAATCTTTTGTGGAAAATAAAAGCCTTTCAATCGGAACAATATGTACAAATACATTTTGTTGAAAACCATTCTACAAGAAGTCCTTTATGATGCAGACATACTCCCACTTTACTTTACTATACATAGCTTATTTCTGAAAAAAGGAAACCTTTGAAATTGGAATCCCTTTGAAATCCAAACTCTAATTAATTCTCTGTTTTAGAGCATCTCATCTCGTTTCTTGTTTTATCTTTATGGTCTGGTGGGGTTGTTTACACCTACAAGTTACCTTCAGATCTACTCGTCGGAATCACTTTTAAAAGCAAGTCGAGTCTAGACAATACTCAAAACAGTTAAAGAATGACTTTTCTGCTCAGATGTCTCATCAAAAATTAATAGTAAGTAAGAGGGAATACCTATAGATATTCAAGTTACGGGTTGTTCAAAATGTGTAAAGTAAGCCCACACAAGGCAACTTAAAACTTGTTTAGATCAAGCTACACCTCCACCAACACAACTCTTATTAGCGTGTGATCATTTCACATATAAATTTTTAGCTACAACAAAATCTCATTTGGCTTGCTATATTTTAATTTAAAGAGATCTATCTCAATCTTTAAGAGACTTCAATGCAATGTGTACCACTAACCACACTTGGAAATTAAATTCTTTGTCTTTAATTAAATTAAATTAAAGTCTTTGATAACATTTTTCTCTTCTCTTAGGGCTCCGTGGAAGTATAAAACGCTCGATACAATTATAGTTTTTATCAGGTCAAATATATACTTGAAGTAAAGCGCATTTCATTGTGAATTCAATCGAGTTGCTTCCTCGATTACAGTAGTTGTTTATTTATTTTACCGAATTAGTTTCAATTACGTAGTAAAAGCTGGATATGATTAACTACATATAATAAACTAATAGTAATTAATGCTGAAATTTGCCCTAGAATTCATGCTTTCCCATCTCGTTATTATAGTAAACAAAACGACGTCAAAGACAATGCATAAATTCTTCTGAATTTACCTTTTAGCGTAAGGTACAGGTCTGAAGTTCCGCTCCTTGTCAATATCTGTTGAATATTCCATATTTTTTGCAAAAACTAATTTTGGTTACCAAAGTTCAATTTAATTCAAATCAATTTTTAACTGGGGTTATTTAAGTAAGCAGCTTTTTATTCTAATAAGGAAATGTTTCACTTTCAGCATTCTGACCTTGATTGAACAAATTGGTTTACCCTTTCATAGCAATTTATTCAGTTTTTATGAAACAGATAAAGAATTTATCGCTTTTATTTCACAATTTCAGTTTGGGTAAGGAAATAGTGTTCACAAATTCCTTATCAAATTCCGTGACAGATATTGAAGCGGAAGAAATATATTGGAATGCCTTTTGTACCTTCTGACGGATCCATGCACATTACCCAATCAAATTTCGCCCATGAGAAAACACGGTTTATTCTCAATTTTACTACTGTACATTATCTTTACACTTTACGTCGGATTTGAGTATGATTTGATGCCTTTTCCATGCAATAATTTTATGCAAAATGTAGGACCCAAGAAAAATGTTAAACTGATGTAGATCTGACAGCTACATTACTTATAATTTAGTCTGCAGCAGTTCTGACTAAAATAGTTTAAACGTCCAATATATCAGACAAAATGCTACTTCGTTTCCTTTTTTCAAGTCATTTAATTCAAATTGCGGGAGATGTAACTTTAAAAACCCTTGGTTCACATGTCACATCAAGATAACAACGTCTTTAAACGAAACGAATAAAATTATCACTACCTAATTACTTTTCGTGACTGAAGATTTATTTTAGAGGAATAACTTACACTCCAGTGTATTTTTTACATTCAACAAATAATGTGATGATAATTTAGATTGCATGATTGCAGTCACCGTCCATTTTATTATGGCGTTTCTTCACATCTTCATTCTTTCACTCCTTTAACTCTGCTCACATTATAAAAAGGGTCTATCTTCATATTTATTTTTACAGGTGTGCTAGATCAAAACTTTCTTGTCCGTAATCTTCCGTTGTAATATAAAATCGAAATGATGTGAATTGTTGAAGTTTCTTTCAACTAAATTACAAAAAAAAAAGTTTCCTCAACTTTAAGAAAGGAAAAAAGGTAGTAGAAATATTTCTGGGAAGCTCTCATTGTTATCTGTGAGTTTGGCCTAAATTTGATTTCCCAAATTTGATATCCCTTTTGTGGATTTTTTCAAATATTTTTTTCAGAAGTAGGTCAAGTTCTACTTCTAACTTTTTCAACACGATTTATTTCAACCAATCAGTTTAATATTATCTTCTCATCTCACCGAAACCCTTTTTAGAAAAAAAAAACTTATTTTCCTTGCCAATCCCAACGTATTCATTGGGAGGATCATTATTGTTAAAATGATGAGATAAAATTGAAATGTATAAGTAATAACGGCACGATACTTTACATTCTCACTTTACCCTGGAACGCATAAATCCATCTTCTTTCGAAAGTTTATGTGTGCATAAGAATAAGAACTGAGATATTATTAAGCAAGTGAGTTACTGGAAATAAGTATATAGCGAACCCCTACTGAGGGCAAACGCTATCCTCTAACCCTGGAGCTTGTAGGCACGTACCACAGAGCAAAGAGAAGAAGTTGTAGTAATAGAGCAGCGTGTGTTCGTCGTTCGTCTTGTGTACATCTAGATCAAGTGAAAGTCATAAAGGTAACGATGTTGCATTCTTCGACAATTTTTTCTTTCACCTTATTTTTCAAAGAGTTACTTAAGTTTCCAACTAAAGAATGAAATGGATACTTTCGTTTTTTCAAACTCTCTCTCTATTTTTGTAGAGATCTCTTACCATGATTTTCTTTCAAGAAAAAAATAAAACTTTGCCGTATACAATTTCGGCCCACATTCCTTGAAAGAAGACGGGAAAAGGCTCTAGGCTTTACCTACTTTCGGAAGCAGAAGAGAAGCCAATTTTCAGCTAGAAGGAAAACATGGAATGAAAAAACATCCCAATGACTAGAGTATGTCTACTTTCCATTACAACTTTAGAAGAAAGGAATGTCATTATATGATTCTATTTTATAAAAGGAGGTAAATGAATAGCGTATCAGAGTTCCTCTCTCCTTGTTTTCATCCCTCTATAGTAAAAGCAGTAGTAGCAGGAGGCAATGGTAGTAGTTGTAGTCGTCTTTTTTTGCAAAAGGAATGCAAAAATACACACTTCTGGCTGGAAAAGTTAAACTTTGTGTGTGCTCTTGAAGGGAAAATTTTCATGGACTGCTGGAACTATAGTAGTAGTGACTGCCACCCATCCAGTGAAACTTTTCCCATCATTATCATTGGCCTTTTGAATTTTTAGTTGAATGCAAAAAAATAGGAGCGTTCATGTTGATCTTGATAGTGAAATATGAAATCGAAGTGAAAAGCTTTTCTTTCCCATTTCTGCAGAGATCTTCTTGGCGTGAAAAGGGGAAGCATGAGCTCCGGTCCTGTATTTTACATACGTACCTTATTCTTACTTCTACAACGACCATAAATGTGTGTGATTCAGCTTTGCACACGACACAGAAATGTGGAAGCTTAAGCTAAAATGGATGAGATTTCTGGATTCCTTCTGAAAATTCTAGTACACGCATAAACACGGGTAACAAAAAGGTGAAAGGTTCCAACTTTTCTGGAGATCATTATTACTTTTATTTTTTTTTCAGAGAAACCCCACTCGTGGTCTCGCTCAAGCAGGAACAAGACGAAATGTAATGTGTAGGGACTACCTTAAGTCAAAATAAAAGATGAGTGTGTGTGCTTGCAAGGGTTTTAAAATATCGAGAAGATTGTTGTCTTCATATATCATGGTCATGTTTTCTTCAAAGTAGTAACATAAAAACCTTTTTTGCTTCAAGACCATCCCCATAAGAAAATATCAGAACGAGACAATTCTGTAGTTTACTTACCTTCACATTTTTCTTGTTTGGAGCTATCATTCTAGAAAAATGAGTGAAAAAAACTCATAGGGTACATATCCAAAAAATAAGGTGGCACTTGCACCCTGAAAACAAGGCAGCTTACTTACTTCCCAAACATCGTTGTTTGCGCAAACATAACGTTCACGCTAGAATGCCTTCACTTTATGTGATCGACTTAACGTCACGCTATTTGTGGTAAATATGCATTGGCTTTACAAGGTGCTCTCTGAGGCCAACCCAATAGTATAGTTTAAATACTGAAGAGAATCTATCGCTTTTCTCCTTCTTCGAGGACATCGAATGGGTACATTTGATTTAACCACATTTCATTTTCTTCCCTGGAGAAAGATAAGTTGTACAATAAGATATTTTTGAAATTTTGATATCCTAAATTAAATGATTTCCTAAATCCTTTAAAAAAAGTGTTTCAAATTACTGAAGAATCACAATAGCAAACCCCATTCAGTAAGCCAAATTTGGAAAGAAACGACTTTCTGTCCTGTTACTGAATACACATAGAAGCTAAAGTTCCAGCGACTTACTTAAACAGAACTCAAACAGTTCAACTTAAGCCACTCGAAAATCCTTAATACTTTTTTCCAAGTTTCACTTGTATTTTCATTTTTCTGTGCGGATTTTCCCTCCTTTGTAAACGCAACTCACCAACGGATTTACTTCCTTTTCTGTGAAGAGTGGTATTTATTTGTGATGCTGTTTCTGTCACCTTTCCTTTTCCCTTTGAAGCTAGACTTTCACTCACTCACTTCGTAAAGTACAAATAAGCGAACCTAACTGATTTACACAACCCTTCTTCTGGAAGCTTCATGTGCACAAAATTTTCTTCCAACAAATAAAACCCATTTGAGGGTTCCTCTCATGCGTTATTTCATAATAGGATGAATAAATGAATTGGTAAATAAGTCATTTAGCTTTTCCAGCATATTTATTCAAATGTTTGTTACGAACAAACACCCTGAAAGTAAAGTAGCTCGTATGCATGCACAGTGCAGCAGCTCAATGATTCCATTTTGACATGATATTATGAATAAAAAACAGTGAACTACCGGGTGGAGAGAGGATCTTACCCTTCAGATCACTGACTTCCTTCAATCCCGTTCTTGAAGGGGCGACTTCATGAAAAACAGCGACAGATGGACAAAATAGTTTTGAGATTTTTTCCTGAAGATTTAGACGCTTTGATCAAAACCGAAGGAAATATCGTGTAATGCAATTGTTATGATCGGTTGTAGTACGGTTGAGCAGCAAAATATTTTTCGATATCAGTAGACTGCAGACCGTGCAGACCGTGCAGACCGTGCAGAGAGTGTGCAGTATTTTAGGATTAAGTATCCAAAGTCTTGAGTGAGTCGTCTCAATAACATTATTTTACAGACATGACCATCCAATCCAATAAACTGAAAAAGAAATGAGGATGCAATGTAGCCATAAATTGATGACTCCATTCCATCGTGATGGTTGTAGTTTTCCATTCATTTTTTACTTGTACTCATGTGTGCAACAAACACTGTTTCGCTAGAACTCAACTTACACCCGTAATAACTGTCTGTTTGGGTAGGCTAATGCGGTATGATTGCGATTGTGGGCGAATCTAGAAAGTGGCGGCGTTTATCGGGTGAAACGTCCTAATGGATTTTTAACGACGAGACAAACACAAGAACTCTATTCCATGTATAATATGACTTAATCCTATGAAGAATTTATCTAAAAAGATTAACTCGATCTTTCTGTTCAGCACGCATTGCCTAATTAAACATGTAAAGGATCAGAATAGAATAAGTTTTGGTATCAAGCCAACATTTTATTTAATCTTTCTTCAAATTGTTCGCCAAATGCACCTTCTGCTTTCGCCAGAGATGATAAAAGTTACGATAATAATATGCAATATAGCACAATGGCTTATGGAACTTGCTTCAGAATTGATCGAGTAGTTTTTCGTTCATGTAAAAACTTCCGTTTCAGAGATAAAGCTCAGCTTGCTAGTAGAAATTTTCGCTGATAAGGTGAGGAGTATGTAGTAGTACTACACCAGTGAGGTAAGTAGGGGTTGAGATGGTGTGATTATACAACGTAACTTGGCGTGATAAAAACATTGTGGTATGGTATGGCGTTCCATCAGAACGAAAATATATGCTTTATGCGCGACTGAAGAAATTCTTTTCTGTATTTTCTCTAGTAAATAAAACAGTATCATTTCGAGAGAGGAAAAAATAAGAAGGAAAAGTATAAGTACATAGAGAAGAAAAAATACGAAAAAAACTTTTTCTATCATTCCAATTCTTACCTTTTTTGGCGGAAAAAGAAATATCCACGAACGAACCAACTTTTTTCCCTTCATCCAGACGATATTTATTTGACTTGACTTTGACACGCACCATAGGATACCAACACGGACAGGTGAGTTAGGAGGAAAATGTTAAGGACAAGCAACGTTGTTCGGCTTGGCTTCGGTAAATATGAAGTTTATGGTTGCGAAATGGAGAGAAAAAAAGATGTTTGATACTCTTATTTATTTTCCACCTCTTCGAATCGTGTGATGTGATGTGATACATATTGTACGTTGAATTGCATTTTTGTTATGTGCTTTTGCTCTCCACTTGCTCTAAAAACAAGGTCATTTTTAATGGAATTAAGACATGATCTAGTTTATCCATTGAAGTCGTTGGAACATCCATACTAAAACTTTTTCATTCATGCAAGCGATCCGAAGCAGCAGAAAATCCAGATTTGTTCACCAGTAAACTGTTTTCCACAAATATGAACATGGGTCACTAGATCATAAACTTTTGCCCACGAAAAGAAAGTAAATTTGAAGAGTCTAAAGAAATCTGATCGTGAAGAAAAACAAACTTTTTTGTTGCAAAAGAAAAGAATAACAAGATTTTTATGCAATTTTACTCTATACTCTGTACTTTATTGTCGTCAGATGAGAACTCTGTTTTACCACAGTTTAGCCATATTCATCATATTTTTCTGGGTTTAAAGCTAAAGTCACAACAGCTAAAACATTACATTTTTTGCAGTTAAAGTTAACGGGTTACCTTACAAATAGCACATAATATGTAATTATTCGTATAATCTTTTTTGTATGCTGATTAAATTTAAAATTATAGCTTAACTCCTACTGCTTCACAGTTCTTACTGAATATTTTAAATAATTTCTACAGCCATAGTCTAAATACCCTTTACTTTAATTTTAATACATTTACGGTTTTCAAGTTTGCGTACCTTACACGCAACCTCTTCTACATTATTTGCATTTTTGTGACAAAAACAGCACTCAAAAGATTGCAAATCACATTCGTATAGTGCTAATGTCGCTCCAGATCATATCATTATTACTTTTTACCCGCTAAAAAATCTTTGCAATTGCAACACACAATAAAACCTTTTTTCTGTATTTTCTTCCCTACCTACTACACATACTTAACATGATATATCATAATGAAATTGCACTGAAATTTCATAAAACTACGTCGTTGATAATACTTATTTTGAATCTACTGAGAATGAGACGAATATGAAAACAAAGTCAAGGTCGAAGAGTTAATCAAAAGTTTCAGTTTCAGAATCATTGGATATACTTGACAATTTCACAAAGTTTTTTTTTCTGTTTTTATTCACTCCTGTAATATTTCAATCTACTCGAAAAAAATCTTCAAAATACTATTAGAAAGTAGGTATGCTTAAATATTAAATATACCACCAAAAGTCTACACGTAACCAATTTTTATCAGAATTACATTGCTGTACGTCTTCTGGTCTCATACTTCCTCAAAGTCAGGGGCAATGCTATACTTAACCTTGTAAAAACATTTCCTTTCCTTAACAATATTATTACGTATGGCACAAAAAGCGACGGCATTTTTAATCATAAAACATTGAATCATGCGACAAAAAAGTTAACAATGACAATAATTGATGTGTACGACATTCATTTTCACTCCTTCTCTCCAGTTTGTTTTAATGAGGTATAATTACTTAAGTTTAAAAAACATGACTTACATTAATATTGGCATAATAATAAGTTACAATAGCATGGTCAATAGATATGAATGGGAGGATGAAAATTTTTCGGGAGAACGTATATCAGATCAAAGAGCAGAATAGAAAATGGGAAATTTATGGATAAATTGGATCAGCCTATTTTGTAGTCCACAAATGGAACATGGAACATTATATATGAACACCTGTTTTGCCTTATTTTTAGTCCTTATAATAGAACCACATTTCAGCACTTTTTCTCTTTCATGTGCTCTACACATGCAATCCTTCCAGAGAGCTTTTTTACTTCTTCTAATTACGATCTCTTGTTTCTTCATTATTTCATTCATATGGGCAAACAGAGAAAATAATATAGGAGGAAGGGAATCCCACCCACTCCAGCTCTCACGAAATTGTATTGTGAGTAGGTATACTCAGACTTTTAATGCTCACAAATTGGAGAGGCTGTTTCTTCTTATAACACGATACAACAAATGACGAGAATGAATCGTGATCAAAATTAGAATTCACATTAGGTATCATATCACTACGCCATTTTTTAGTTATCATCATCATCTATACGTATACTGGATTAATTTTGTAAGGTATAGGCCACAAATATCAGGTTCGGATGCTTTCAAAAACAGAAGCAAAATTACAACGACAGCTTATTTTCATTTTTTAAAAATTCCTCTTAGTAGGTTGGTGAATCTTTTTTTTGTCATAATCCGCATAGGATGATGGTTCCGTCGTATTT
Source organism: Seira musarum (assembly GCA_027743895.1). Classification (NCBI taxonomy): domain Eukaryota; kingdom Metazoa; phylum Arthropoda; class Collembola; order Entomobryomorpha; family Entomobryidae; genus Seira; species Seira musarum. The sequence goes on along the minus strand of JAHZMX010005828.1, from coordinate 34,973 downwards.
TTTGCTGACATGTCATTGTATTGAATAGTGAATGGCCTGATATCCAGTGCTAAAATGCAAGTAAATTATTATTATTGTTTTAAATACGAAATAAACCTAACCATTAATAATATTTACTTTCTCATGCCCAGTCAATCTCGGTTTTGTATGAATAGGCTCATGTTGCGCACAGAGCCAATTGAATTCAAGCATTCTTCAAGCGCATTTTATTGTTGCGATGAATTGCTTAAGACGTAATTTCAAAAATAGTTTTATCACCTAGTTAAAATTAAACGGGTTTTACAGAGATGGTGGGACAAGGGGCTCGATGTCCCGCCATCTCCACAAACTTCCTAAAATTCAATTTAGACATAAATTAACTAAAATATGGGTCCACTCGTACTACAAGGTAGTTTTCTTATTCCTTTATCATGGTACATATATATGCCTTCAGTTATCAAAGCCTTAATTCTTCCCTACCTTTATTTATGTCAAACGTCAAACCAATTCTGTGTTTGACACACCTAACCTAACCTAACATTATGTAATCCGTTTAAATACACCCATGATATTATGATCAATGTGTTATACAGCAATATTATTGATGGTGTATTTTGCATCAGGTTCCTATTTAAATTTTACGTTAGGGTCAGGTTTTTTTTGCATTAAAAATACAGAGAGTATGTACAGCCTGTTTTCTGTATATTTTAGCAGTTTTATCAGTTACGCTAGATAGTTAAGCAGAAATAATTTGATGACCTTGTCGTCGCAGATAATAATTGCAAGATGTATATGGTATAAAGTAGGTATTTAGTTTTTTATAGTCATGGAATGATTGAATTTTTTAAAAATTATATTTATACGTATATTATACATTTTAGTTAAAATGATAATGACGGAAAACCTGATTGGTAGCTTGAAGGGAAAGCCAAAGTTCATTGCTGGAGACGATAATCCTTTTCGAGAGCGACAAAAAACTTGTACAAAATGAATATGTACAACAAATTCAATAAAAACGTAAAAGTAAGTGTCAAATGAGGAATTCAAGTCATTCAAAAAATAAACTGAATGGAAGGATTAAATGAGTGAAAGGAAAAGGAAAACAAACAAAATTGATAAAAGAGCTTTTTGATATAACGACGAAAATAATTTGACGTTATGTCATATGAAAGTCCCCTTTGATAAGTCTGGTGAAAGTTTTTTTGAACTGTTGGTTAGCCAAAGCGTAGCAAAAGGGATTGATTGGGGAGTTGGCGTAACATAAAAAGTAAGCAAAATAATAGAGATTTACATTAATACAGCTGCAAAACGGTTCTATCATTGCTAAAATATGCCATGGGGTCCAACAGATCACGAATGCCCCCAAAATGAACGATATTGTCCTCAGTGCTTTACGTGCCCTGTTCTCCGACTTGGACTTTTGTCGTACATCTTTCAGTCGTTTGTGAACCTTGATCCTTTTCCCAAGGCTCTTAACCAAACTTCTTGGAGATTTACCGAGAGTGCTTCCACCTCTTCGACTTCCTCCACCCTCGCTTCTTCCTTCGTCATCAAAATCGTCATCATCATCATCATCTCCTCCGTTTTTATTTCCACCATCCCGAGTGCTAGAACGCGATCGATTTCTGCCATCACGGAAACTTCCCCCTCCTTCCATGGTGGATGCAGTTTCAATAACGTCAATCTCCACTCTAGTTTCTGATGGCCGACTTCCGGTTCCCACTGTGACAACAGCCAACTTTTCTTTGGAAGACGTAACACTCCTTTTGTCACATCCAGAGCTAACATTCCCACTATCACCTTGGCTAGTTTGTCCAGCCGTGGTAACGTTCGGACTTATTTGCTGTCCTCCACCAGGGCCATTAACGTTACTTGATCTTCGCGATCGACTTCCCTGTTGATCTCGTGCAGTGACAGTAGTTTGTTGACTTGTTTCAGAAGACCGATTCCCGTTATGACTTTCACCATTGTTGTTGCCGTTATTATTATTATTGTTGTTGTTGTGAATGCTATTATTGTGACGACTGCTGCGTCGATTCGTATGCTGGTTCCACTCATCTTGGCCTAAGTCTTGCATGGGGATGGACGACTGGACTGGAGTGGGACTCCGTGTGGCGGTTCGTGAGCAATGGCCTGGGATTTCACTACAAATGCTTACTTCCTGTCTCGCATAAGGAGCAGTGCCAAAAACCATTGAAGATCTCAATCCGCTATTTGGAGATTTCACAACTGAGTGAACCGATCCACTCTTTGACATGCAAGGACATTTAGATGGCCCACCCCGGCTAATCTCAGAATTTCGGGAAGTGGTTGTGGAAGGTGGTGGATGTGATGGGAGTTGCAATTGTGTGAGCATGGCTTGCTGCAAGAGAATCTGTTGCTGTTGAATTAGCAACTGTTGCTGAAGTTGATGAATTAAAGGGACAGTAGTTTGATTGTAAGTCCCTGGAGAAAGATTTTGCTGTTGCACTAAAATCAACTGTCGCAGAAGTGATTGGAGTTGAGCTGTTAAATTTGGTTCTGGCTCAAAGCCTCCAGCAATTCCACCATCAACGACCCTTCCACCTGCATGACCTCCACCGGAGGAGGGCGGGGTAGGGGTCTCCACAGTGATGGAACTATCGTCCATGTAGCGTAAGTCAGCCGTGTCAAGGAAACTTAAGGAAGACAGTACTGAGTGACGTTTATCCTCTTCGGACAAGTTGGGATTATTCGTGCTGTCAATAATGGAGTTGACAACATCGATAATGGGAACTCCACCACCAGAGCCACCTCCCGTTCCATCTAGCCCACCCAAGAGAGTACTCGTTGACGAGTGAAGAGAAGAGCCCTTGGACGATCTCTGAATCATGGGAATATTGGAATTAGTATTGGGATTATTATTGGTCGGAACAGTGCTCGAATTATTGTCTAATGGAGTGGATGGGCCAACGAGTGCAGTCTCTTCTTCTGTCATCTCATCAGTGACTGGGAGAGTAGTGTTTTCATCACCACCACCACCACCAGTTCTTTGCATTTGTATGTAGTTTTGTTGCTGCTCTTTTTGCTGTTTGGCAAGAGAAGCTTTTCGAAGGTTGCTACATTGCTCCTGTATGCTGGCGTGTACTTGTCGCGTAGAACAGGGGATTAAAGATGACATCGGAATCGGAGTCAACTCTGGCGTGTTATCTTCAAATGGGGAGTGCAAGGGATGATTTGGCCCAGATGTTGGACTTTTCTCTAGCTCAATGGAAGATTCTATAGTAATTCCACTATCTTTTGACTCAACTTTTTCATTTCCACTCATCCCATGACTTTTTAAAGAGATTACGTGAGTCTCAACTGTTGTTTTTCCAGAGCTACCGTGGTCACCCTTTGAATGCCTCCTGTTTGAAGCTGGGACAGCTATGCCTGGAGCTTTGCCACGTTGGTCTTTCAACGCCAAAGTTTGAGGTGGTTGATGAGTTCTTCTTCCAGTTGGCGTTGTTTCTGATCCGTGCCCTGAATTATTTCCTCCACCATTCCCTCCAAGAAATTCTGGTGGCGGTGGGGGAAACTCTTCCGAAGGTGAAAGCTTATTGTTGTTCATACTATTGTTGCAATGGCCAGCATTGTTATTATAGTTGTGACCTTGCCTTTCGGAGCATTCAAATGCGGAGGTGCTGGGTCCGACGTATGGCGGTGGACCATCATTAGCGTCATGTTCGCCGCCATTATTCTTATTCGTTTCCGGAAGCCTAGAAACATTATTGTGTGCCGATTGCTGTTGAGTTGTCAAACTTGGAGGTAATATCCGTGGGGGCGGTGCTGGTGCTTGGTGGTGTTGCTGTGGATGTGAGGAAGATGATGCTTGTGCTTTAGACTTTGAAGTTTTCGCTTTAGACGACGAAGCTTGTTGAGTGCTCTTTTTCTTGACAACCATGGAGGTTGAATCCTCATCCGAATCAAATGCGGGACTAGATGATCTTTCTTTCTCACCTTTATTATTCTTGTTGTCGCTTGGAGGTCGTGCGTCTTGGCCATTCTGTAACAAAACCAAACAAAAAAGGAAGTACGTAATGGTAGTAGTGCAACCAATCCTTAGCAACTCAGTCTCTGCTATTTCAAGATCACCTCTACATATTACAATAAGGGGGATCCATTCTTATGCAAATTTTTCTTCTATGAAATTAGACAATGGAAGAAAATGGTAACAGCGTTCGATGAGAAATGTACATTGTACATTTCAATTACCTTCAAAAATAGTCAAGCCTTTTTCCTTTTTCTGGAGTGATCACTCGAGAAACATAAAAGTACTGTGGGGATGTAGAATTGATTTAGCCATCTCAAGTTTTCCACCCAAAACCTAGGAATTGTAGTAGTGCTCAAGCTCCAACTTTATGATAATGATGATGGCAATGGCAAGAAGGCGAATATCTAACGTAAAATTACATTGCAGAGCGCTTTTATACTTTCCAAATTGGTTTCCTCTTCCCTGAAACCAGTGATGGTAAAGTCAACAACAAACTCGTTTCAACTCATAAGAAAGAAGAAAAACGTTACAAAACTAGGAGGCATAGAGAGAAACAAGAGGAAAATATCTCAGTAAAAGACCTTTTTTCTCCACTTCGACTCCCTTTTGTATCATCATGGGGGTGCCTCGTGCGTGGTAAATTTTCGCAAATGGAATGAAATGTAATATGCATGTAATCTTTGCGGATGAATGAATCTTGGATTTGATTTGCATAGGTAGATTGGATATTGGATACTCATTTTGGTGAAAGGTTTCCCCAAGCCAGGCCAAGTTTGATGTGATGAAGATCATCATCGCGATATGCGAGCATGCGAAAAAACTGTGGGAATCTACAAGTCAAACACATGCCATATTGAATACTCATTTGCGTGGAAAGAAAATTTGTGGCAGTGGTTCATTGGTGTTTTGTTAGTGGAGTGACGGTAGGTAATAATAATGATGTTGATGGTGAAGAGGAGGGAAGGGAGTTTGTGACGAATGTAGATTTTGAGAAACCACACAATTTTACCAAACATATAAAAGTATTATAATTTTATTAGGACGCTATGCATATTATATTTAAAAGGATTAGATATAAGTATGTAGATTCTCATCTTCTTGAGTGCCAATGAAAAAGGGTTTAATAAGGAAGTGAATGAATGAAAAATTCTAATAATGACCTCATGCGTGGAAGTTTATATTAAAAATTTGGAGCACGTATTTTTCGTTGCCATAAAATGAAATGAGCATAATTAAGTGTAAACATGACTTCAACCATGATTATGCACTTTTCATTATTGTCTTATAGTACCATCAATGACATTTTCAATAAGGCTTGAATCACATGTGAATCGACCTCGAGAAACTAGGGGTGGCTATATATGTATATTTTCTGTACTTATAATTATCTCAAGTAGCCCCACCAAACGATCTGGTGACAGTGCAGTGTAGTATACCATTTGGAGCACTTAGAAGAGCATTGACTGAGTTTCGTAAACGACCTCAATGTATCCTGATAATGGTGGCACATGAAACCTTAGGCAAAACAACAGATGTATTCATACTTTCTCCTGCTATTCGCACCTAGGTATTTACAAATGGTTTGAAAATCCTTTTCCTTTTTTGCTTGATTGACAAGTGACAGAAGTTTGGTAAGAGCAATGTCAGATAAATAAAATATGCATGCAGACGTCAATGCAGAGAAACAAGCCTGTCTGAAAAACGTCGCCCTCTTTCCTCTTCTTTTTGCTAAATGAAGTGTAGGTGCCATGATAGAACTATAGAACAAAAAAAGTTTGCAAATGCGAAGGTGAATCCTGTATCAATACCAGGTGCATCAAACTGCTACATTTAAATGTCTTTTTTCTGTGAAAGCCTTCTTGAAGGAAAATTGATATTTTTTGTCTGCATTTGCCGAAAATGTTTCGACGTTTTTCTGACAAACTGGCATCATATCGAGAGCAGAGAACTGTTAAAATTCTTCTTATACAGTTTACGAGATCTACCGGGGTCAAAAGTCTATCTAACGATCAAATAGAGAGCTGAGAAAGTCCAACGTATAACTAAATAACTTGTATGTACAAGGTATTTGTGGCTTCAATTTTCAGTTGGAAAATAAAATATGTAAGGACTGAGTAATACGTATTAACTCATGAGAGAATAGATTCAGGGATTCAATAAAAACAGAATGTCTTCGACTTAAAATGTTGTAAAAGTAGACAAAACTCAGCCCAAAAAAAGTGTTGCATTGCTCAATTTTTATACTTACTAACAGTCACCATACGATTAGTCATAAGTTTAACTGTATCTTGACTTCATAAAACTCGTATTCACTAATGCCCAATATTTCTATCTTCATTACCACATATTGGTATAATTACTAAAATTCAATGAAAATCAGATTTGATGCTGGTCTTGTCGAACATTTCATGGCACCTTGGGTAAATGTTAAATTAATCGATGGAGTTTCCCAAGCCCGTGGAAAATAAATACACCATAGAAATAATATTGACTTGCTTTTTTAATTTCAATGGTGTATTTGTTTTCCACCCGCTTGGAGTTTCCTAATTCAAAAAACGCAGAAGAAAGCAATATCTGTCAAATAATTTAAGTACCAATTGAATACATCTTTATCTCTTCAATACGGACAAAATTCTCGGAAGGGAGAACTTTTGAAGCAGACATCATTTCATTATGAATTTCAAACAGTGTTTTGCAAAGTTATATTACATGCACGTATGCATTCGCACGGCACAGGCATTTACTTTCATTTTCTTATTGTTGAACTTTATTGAAGAAACCGAGAAAACAGATTTTCGAGATGTAAATGTTAATCTTGCATGATCATCTTATATATATTAATAATATTAATAAATGACATGATTATATTTATGCAGTGTGTGAGAAGTAATAATAAGACTTGGTCCTGTACAAAAAGATAGAACTTTTACAATAGGTTCATGGCGTTGTGATGTAATGTTGATGAAAAAATTCCGTAAATATTATTCATGGAAGAAGGCATCGTCGTGAATGTGAAGATACACTACAACATTTTTATGCTAACTTTGGGAAATTTTGCCCTTCAACTCAGAATTGTATCATCATTATTCACCATATTTCAAGCGATTCAAAATATCAAGAAAATATTAGATAAAAATCAAATAAGCATTCTATTATCAGAAACAATTGTAGCAGAAAATATGATGTAGTGAAAAGAGAACGGAAATTTTCTTGTCACAAAGTTCTCTGGAGAGCAGAACTGTCTATGTAATATGTGAAGAATACAATGAGTATTATGTGAGTGCCTATTGAAAAGTTAAGTAAATTGTCGTATATGAGCCAATAAATTCAAATAATAGCAATGAGCAAATGTACCCCGAAAACTAAATGTGTAAATTTTCAAAAACTTAATTTAATATTAACTTCAATAGCTGACAACTTTCTTTTTGAAATCATTTTGCTTATTAAATGTTTCGTCCTGTGTGTCGTCTTTACATACATCTTCTAAATTAATAATATTTTTTTTTATCAAAGAAAGCATTCTGTCCTCACAACTAAAGCAAACGTCTTGGATATAAAAAGCAATAGATAAGACTTTATAGTCCACTCGCCATCTCAAGATCTTTATCAGTTGATGAAAACTTGTAAGAATAACCATCCATATTTACAATACAATTATATGTAAATCATTTCGATATGCTGCCTTTTTAAACATTGAATGAAATTTGAAGCTTTCAAAGTTTTTGGGAAACAACGGACAAAATTTTGCGGAAGCTCAATTGTTCACTCATGAGCTTCAGGCAAGAAAAATCATGTGAATGATAGTGAATCTAGATGTGCAACTCCCCAATCAAATTATTTTAATGCCTAAGACTTCTTTATTTCACAAGTTGTGTCATTATAAGTAGTCACACAGACTATGGACCAGTCGAGGTCAACAATTCATTGACGTCAAAGCCAAATATAAAATACATTTCTTCAAACAATGATTGAGTTGTACCCTAAAATGACGTAAATAAGATGAGTGTTGTCAATCTCACAAATAATGCTACAATTTGTTTAAACAAAATTCCGTCTGGTCTATTTTCATTGACAGGAAACGTTCTAATAATTTTTGTTATGGTTTACATCAAAGTTAGACTGAAAAGGAGAAAATGAAAAACTTGTACAGAAAACTTTTTTAAATATGTATTTTTCATTTAAAAACTACGAATTCTTGTGATGATGGCGTTAGGAAAAAGTAGCAAAAAAAATAAAACAAGCAGGAAAGTATATGTGGATAGGTTCAAAAATGAATATAACACAAAACTACATTTGTATGCTACCTTAACAAACTCGTTAAAAAGATGTTACAGTAGACCAGAAACAGGCATGTTTCCTGCCTGAGAAGGAGCATGCTAAAACTTTCTCACTCGCTTTATTCCGCCGTATCATTTTTGCCATGATCATCATCACCACATCAGCAAGCAAAAAGAAGTTTTATTCATTTTCATATTTATTTTACACTCACGCCACACAATTGCAGTCATTTAAATGTTTTTCATTCCATTGTTATCTCGCGTAAAAAGCCTGTCAAAAGTAGAAATAAGGAGTATAAAATGACAAAACATCTCATGCATGCTTTCATGTTTCTGAAAACACGCAGAAATCAAAGACTTTCCTGGAAACTAGACTACACATACGTTCCATAATTCTGACCATACAGGATTTTATCTTACACCAAAGCTATTTTTATACCCTGTGGGTATGATGACTTCAAGGAGAAAATTGTGCCCCTCTAATACTAATAAAACCACCTCAAGGATCAGTAAGATGCCGGCGTACAACAAGTTTTCTCAAAACTTTCTCCTTTGCTCATGAAAAGGACTTACGTGCGTTTTTGACAAGATTTGCGAACAGCCGAACTATAACCAGAACCACCATGATCAAGTATAACCACCACGCTTGCCACATCTTCTTTCTCCCGTCTACTCTCGCCTAACTTTAAATACTTTCGTGATGACATGACATTCAGAAAAGTTCAAAGGAAACTTTTTCAAGATTTTTTTTGTCCATGCACAGAGCGGAAAAGTTCCTCGTGAAATGACTCGAGTTTTTAGAATCTCTAGTAGGTACGTATATTCGTCCTAGATTTCCTTAAACTGTGCTGTATATTTAGAATGAGTTTGGGGTAAACAACCATCAGCCTTCTTTTTCTAAGCGAAGTGGATCAGTAGTGAATAAAAAAGTTTCAAGCTGGATTCATGTTATATACCATTATCTTTATATGCATGCACGAAGAAAACTTATGAATATAAATGAATGTATTTGCAAAAAACTTATGGACCAAGAAAATAAATGGTTTCAAACGGAGTTGAAATTGGGAAATGTTTAATAAATGCTGTTAAAATGCAAGAATTTTAGCTCACCTGATTTCCGTTATTATTTACTCTTAAGGTATTGTTCTTATTTCCCTGATTGTTATCCGCATTTGCAGCATTTACTGCTTGACTGCTCGAAATTCCAATGTTTGCCGTTTTCCCAGCAACACCAGCCAATCCTCCAGCGGTCATCTTAACCATGTCTTGCATCCGTTTCCTCTTATCTTCAGCCTTCTTTTGCATCGCCCACGCTGTTCTGTAGATACCTCCGTACAGGATAAAGAGAACGATAAGCGTGCTCCAGTAGTAGCCAATGATGAGGGCAGTGTTGAAGACAGGATTTTTTAGAAATTGTACCGCACACTCCCCTTCCTGGAAAGAAAAAAGACCTTGATTAATACTAATGTTGTGTGCACAGAGTGGATACTGCCACTCGGGGGACCAATCGCATTTAATTTCGAGAAGTTCGTTTGACAAGTAAAAATGTACCTTCAGGTCCCTCTTGCCAACGTAGTGCTCCCAACCAAAAATGGAAGTAAAGAAAAGAAGTGCTGGCACAATCCATGTGATGACAACCATGTATATAACCCGATTTTTTGTTCTCCAAGAACGATACGCGGCAGCAATTTTAACGGAGCAGTAACGGTCAATAGTGATGAGGAGAACGGTGTACTGGGACACGAGACAAACGGTGTAGTCAACGGAAAGCCAAAGATCACAGAGAATATCACCCAAGTCCCAGTAGCCCTTTAAGATGTACACCGTGTAAAATGGCATGGACACCGTGCCAATGAGCAGGTCTGTGGCCGCCAGGGAAGCGATAAAGTAGTTTGATGGCTGTCGAATAGCTCGATCGACGATGAACGCGAGCAACACCAAAATATTACCGGAAACGGTGAGCAAAATACAAATACCGAGGCTAATCGCGATGAAAATTGACTGCCAAAAGCCAAATGGTGGGGGTGTGAATGTATCCTCTGGGAATAGCTTCGAAGTATCGTTTGTAAAAGTGGGGGTGAGTGACGCATTTCCATAAACGCCTGGCAAGTCTAAACCTTCCAAGCTACCGTTTAAAATGGAACACTCTGTGGCAAACACTTCACGTCCTGAGGGGTCGCCACACCATTTCTGCCACTGCTGTCGAAATTTCCTGAAAAGAAACAGAAAAAGTCGAGTTGTTAACTATGCAAGATAATGCAAATACCATTACCAACGCCAATCAATCAAAAGTCAATCTAAATTTTTAATTTCAACTAGCAAACTCAATACTCCTCTTTTTCCACGTAACCTCTATACTGTTAGGCTTGTATCATCATTGAAAAGTCGCCTCATTCATTTTAAATCCTGTGAAAGCAAATAAAATTTCACATCAGATGTATGTCAGTGGGATTAGTATCAAACAAAATGGAGGATGGAGGAGGAGAATTATCTGAGGGGTCTTTTTCTCTGAACTTGAATTGCCTCACTTTACTTTTTGTTCAAAAAAGACTTTCCACGATTGACTGATTAATAGCACAACACACGAGGCCAGGCCAACTAAAGCCGAGTCAGTAGAGTGGCTTGGCTACCATTGAAGTCGGTAAAAGGGAAAAACTTTTTTTTTCCTAGAAAATAGTCCCAACATATTAATGCTACCGGCGTGGCAGGCAAAATGAACAGGCCAAGCTGCTTTTACTGTTGGTAGATTTGTTTGCGGAGTTAAAGTGATATATTTGCTCTGAATAGGGACAGGAGGTGAAGTCCACTCCACTGCAAAAACCTTATGTAGTTTGTCTTGCTTTTTAATCACGGCCAACACATCTGCCTGTCCTCTGAATCTCCTCCTTTCTCACATCAGCATCTCTAATGAAAGGACACTTGACAAAGCCTGTGCTAATAGCGACACAACTAGATACATAAATATATGAACTCTACCCATAGTACATTTATCTTCATGATAATCAACACCGATGAATGAGTTCATAGCAAACAACATTAAAGTGGGAGTAGGTAAATGAAAGTCAGGTCTTTGACTCTGGGGAAACACAGCCAGAAAAAGAGAGAGAAGGAAGTCACTTTCCCCACTTTTTTCCAAAGGCAAAAAAAATGTTACAAACTTTGTGGCCTTGTCAAAGAGAAAATGCTGCTGGCTGGTGTAAATGTGATGCAGTTAAAAAAAGAGAGAAAGCCAAGGAAGAAGAAGTGAGAACGACGATGACGCTACTAAAAGAAGAGAGAGGAGCATTATTCTCCGATCCCTTTATTTCGCAAGAAAAATATCTGAGGAAAAAATGGGATGGTTTTGGTTGACTAGGAAAGCGAACTATTTACATTGTGTGCACCTTCTACATGACTATCATCTTTTTTTGGGGGTGTTGGGAAAACTGGAGGGAAAAGAGGGAAAATAAAAGGAACAATGTGAAGATTGACTTTATCGGTCTTCTTTTCTTTCACTCGCGCGCCTTTCTCTCTTCCTTTTATTCTTGTTTAGTTAGTCTCATTTTTTTCGTTGACTTTATGCTAGAGTGAGTGAGTGAATGCTTAATATAGCAATAATAGCAATGGGAAAACGGGCTCATAAAATAGGCATTTGATATAAGTTTAACAGGAAAAACTAAATATTTTATATTTATCTTGTGAGTGTACACAAGAAGACTCACGAGAAAAGAGGAAAAACCAATATGCTTTCCATTATTTTGGGAAACGAAGTGCATAGATTGCATCCTGGGCCCATTTATCTTTTTTTAAGTAATACCAAAACTCTTTTCACGATCTATGATGATAATAATACATTTTTTCCCATCGTTTCACAAGAATTGCAGGCACAAATCCCTTGGAAGCTTCAAAGATGTCTATGATAAAAGTGTTTAAACCAATGTTAGATGAACAAAAAGAAGATTGATGGGAGTCCGAAAATTTGTCTTCTGTATTTCCCTTGTTAGCTGGGTAATATTTTGCCTTTAAAAGGAAAGTGTGACGGTGATCGTGTTTTCACTGGTTTATCCCCCCAAAGGAGTCTGGGTTAGTCAAGTGAGCAACTAGGTAAGCAATAGGACGAAAGTTTCCAGACAAGACAGTAATTATAATCATAAGCACATGAAACGTCACATTTTTGTTATTTTTAGGGTTTGAATAACGATACCCCAAAAAATTATATTACAAAACTCATTACAGTTTAAGCAAAAATTGGAAGCTTGTTCAGAAGTGGATAGTTCTCAACATCTCAACCTGTAAATTAGAGAATGTCGAATATTCCCCAAATTATGAAGCAACTCGTTCATGGAATGACGAGCAAAACTCTAGCCAAGTCAAATAAATGACTGTTATTGTGTTTGCATGGATATGATGTCCTTGTTTCCACCAATTTGAGCACATTGCTCCGGCCGCAAAAAAATTGTGGAGAGCTCATCTGGCACACTGTACTTGTTGGCTTGGCAAAGTTGACAAAAAAGTTTTTGAGCTTGATGTTGATGTTCTTTTATCTCAGATGCACGAGGATGGATGTGGGGAAGACACAGCAAGCAACCCTAAATGCTCATTTTCGGAAACTGCATGTGCCAAGCCAGGAAGGAATTATAGGACACCTCGTCGAATCGTGCTCTGGAATAACCATGGAGGCAAATGAGATACGGACAAGCTGAGATTATAAACTTTTTTCTATATTTCTCAGAACAGGAGTTTTCATTTTCATAGAACGGAAAATAGGTGTATAGAGTCAGTCAACCAGCATATTATTACGCTGATCCACATCGAAACGATAAAGAAAGTAGTTTATCTAGCTCAGCAAAATAAATATCCAGCATTAAATAGAGATGCATTCTACACCTAAATAGTATTTTATCACAAAGTCAAGATGTGCCAAGTCATAATCATCTTTTTCAATTCACCTATGTAGCATCTCAGAAAATATCCACACTAAGAAAATACCTTTGCTCAAGTTCACTAAACCCATGTAGGTAAATACTTATTTAAAGAAGAAAGGGATTTAGGTCAAAATTTAAGAAAATAATGATGACGAAGATAAAACACAACTCCCGCGCTTTCTCTCTTGTTTGACTGATGGCGACCAAGAGTAAAAGACCGGAGATCGATTTCTTCCATCTTTTTCCGCTCATCCGTCTCCATATAAATGTTTGTTTGACTGTGTTCCTCTATCAACCGACAGATCCAGTTCCAGCTGGCTTCATAGTAATAAGAAGTTTATCTCAAATCTAGTTTGGTTTTCCCTTGGACTTGGACCTTCAAAATATCCAGTAAGAATCTCGGAAACACAACAGACTGTCTTATATGTACTTGTAATTTAGTGAATGTTTCTTTGATTGCTCGCTTGCTGCGATGATATGATTTTTCGTGAAATTCAGGTTAACTTGACGAGTTCCACTCGTAATAATCGCAAGGGAACTGAAGGAAAAGACTTCTTACAAAAAAGTATTCTCTCGTGAAAAATAGTCTGATAATGATTTGTGGTCACAAAACTCACTTGACATTTCACGTTCAGCTTTCCCTTTAATATATTATGTATCCTCACTTAACTTCCAAACTATATGGTGCATCATAATAATACGATTTTATCTTGCTCAAATCTTGACAATAAATTATAAACTGGTTTGTGCTAGTTAAACACAGTACATCATTATCCTTTTCTTTCTGGTCTAGGTATTTCTCTTCACAATGACAATCATGATGATGATGATGATGCCGTTGATGATGATGTAACGTGAAAAAGATGAGGATGATGATCATGATCACAAAGATGATGATGATGGTATACGAACTCATGCTTTGTTTGCTCCAGTGGTAGTAGTGACCTCATGCTGACTCTAAACCTTGCTTCGAGCCCCAGGAAGGCAAGTGGACTGCCCAAGATTTCATTTCCTCTTACCTTTTTCTATTCATCTCTCTCTTCTACATGATTTTCATCTATATGTACATTGCCATTGCCAGGTTTTTACTTTTACGGTTTTTTCCTTGCCAGTTTCCCCCACTCAAAAACATCTCCGGAAAACACAAAGCCCCAAAAACCACAATACTCTATAGTTAAAAAAGGGTGACGGAGAGGAGGCTTATACTTGCCTCATCCATACATTTTTATGTAGGTTTTTGAGAACACAAAGGCATTACTGTTTTTGAATTATTAACGAAGTTTTATTGGATGTTGCATGGATCTCTCCCTTCCTTGTATTAGGCTCCAATGACTATCTCTCGTTTGTGGTTTCACCATCTTCAGCCGCAATAATAAAAGGAGAAAACGCAAAATAAAACTCTGATTTTCCCATCCCATCTCATTGCACTTTTACCAACCAACCAGAATGTCAGTGATATGATGTTTGCTAAAGAGAGGAAACGTGAATGAGATTGGTGCATACCACATGCATGGTATGGTCCATGCCCACCACCCAACTTCCATCTTTCTGGCATGTGAAAAAAAATGACTTTCGGGTCAAAAGTTACAACTGAAAAATGTAATTGGAACTGGGATAGTAGCTGCGAGAAAGTAAATAATATAGGCGATATGAGTAGAAATTTATATTTTTTGAGTATGTGTGCTTCTAGCTTACCCCATATTACTTTATTCCCTTTAGGTATACCTCAAGATCGGATGAGATGAGTGCAGTTGATACTTCAAGATTTACGAGTATATAACGTCTGTAATAACAGCACTCTGTATCAAAATCCCACCCATTTTCCCCTAATGTTTGTTCAGAATTTATAAACTCCAACAACTGATTCGAGTAATCAACGGTCCATTTTCAATCTCATCTATTATCTTCATTTGCTAGAAAGCTTGAAAAAAAGGGGAACAACTTATGAACAACAAACCAACAACAACATTTTCACCGACAGACGAAAAAGTTTCCCATTCTTTTGCAGAGCAAAAGAATTCGCACTAATGAGAGACTATCCATCTCTTCAAACGAGATTTTTAGCATATTTTTCGTTACCATTTTTCGGAAAAATGTTTCATACATGGGCAATATGCCATCGGGATATTTTTAGTTGCTGGAGGGAACTTGGTTTGAACAAAATATACGAGAAGAAGAATATTTGTTTGGGTTGAGCCAAGTTTTACCCCTTCGTCATTCTATCTTTTCTTTCCCTTTCACCGCACAGAGTAACAATAAACAATGACTTGGCCGTGAAAATCTGCTCGTATTAATGCAAACTCAGAAACAGCGATTGTAAATGCGAACCAAAACTATATATCACAAGTAGGCGCATGTCCTCCAAGTTAAAAAATCGGTCATAATAGAAACCTACTTTTGCAGATAAGACACACGGTCATAGTGAGTGTGGTTAGGGTTTGTTATGGGCGACTACTTTTTCTCTTCCATTTGATCTATTTAGATCCCAATTTTTGCCTACCTTAGTACCTAATTCTTTATCTCTTTGCTAGGTATATACGACCTACACCTAAATCAACCATCCCTGGAGAACTGAAGGGTTGTAATAAATTATTGCTGTAAGTACAACTGTAGTATTCAGAGTATCCAAGAAACTACATAAAGAACCAAGTCGGATTCTTTGATTTGAATGAAACAATCATTCTTCAAGTTCTGCCTCTTCTTTTTTCAGAATATTGAAATAAAAGAGTACGTAATTGTGGTTATAATAACTGTGTCAAACAAAGTGAGGGAATGAATAATAAATATAAGACCGTGCTTTGTTTACATTTCCCATTTTACTTTGAACAAGTTTGCAGAATTGTTTTTGTGCAAACGGTGCGAAGGAAGTAATACTCCACATATTCATTGGCTCGTTCGCTCGTTTTGGTTTTACAAGAGGATTAAGGTAAAATGTTTAAAGTATTTAGGGAAAAATTGTATTTCAACCGAACACGCCAAGTTTTATCCAGAGACAAAAGGAAAAAGAAGCCATTAAGCTAGAGAATAAAACGTGCCGAATAAGCCTTTCCTCTTGTTCCTTCTTCCCAATTTTCTCTTTGCTTATCCACTTCGTTTCTCTAAAGCACGTCGTTTCTCTCTTAAAAGTTCACTTTTTATTTTGCGGTTGGTTTTGTGTGTAGTTTTAAGCTCTCTCATGTGTTGTGTAGTTGGAACAGTTTATTGCAAAAAAATTGTGTAGTAAACCATAAAAGGTCTATTCTCTTGGGATAATGCGTGCTAATGGGAATCGGTATGCTCTGTAAACTGGACACTTAACCGTATTATGAAATGACTGTGTAGTGTTTTCTTTCTATTGAATGACCTCAGAGAAAGAGAAAGCTCAAATTCCTCTAGCTTTGCGTACAGACTATCTAAGGTGCAGTGGTCGGAAAAAGGTTGTTGGTTCTTTGGATGGAATTGGATAAGGAAGAAAATAAAATAGATAAATAAAGGAAAGTTCTTCCAGAATTGGGATAATGAAACAAAGAAGTAAATTCTCTCGTTTCATTTGATTCCATTAGGTACACTACTCCGAATAGAAGGTATCCTAAAATACGAGATCGCTGATGGTGCAGGAAGTGTGCGAGCTGAACACAATTTTGTTTTCGTGAGAAAGATGAGTGAAGAGATGTTCATAATGTGCCCCTTTATCGAAATACATATACCTATAGTTCTACTTATGTATGGGAATTATGGCAATCATATGAAAAAAGTTACAATGGAAATGGAGATAAAAGCCGCAGGCTTTTTACTAATGCATGAAAAGAAGCATCCGGTTTAATTTCTTTATTCATTTCGAATCCTGCTCTGTCCACATGGACCATGTGAGCATGTAGTAAGCTGCAAAGTAATGGGACAGGCCAGGAATTCCAGGAATAAAACGAATCTAAACCAGACGGGTTCCGCTAGCGAATAAAAATGAAGTCAAAGAAAGAACAATCCGATTAGAGTCAGAAAAAGAGCTTCTACTAACAAAGAGAAAGTGGGTGGCTTAAAATATGAATAGGTCATCACATTTCGTAAACAGATTTATCCTTTTAAAAAAATGCGGAATTTTTTATATAAAATTCAATTACCATCATGATGCGTTTTCCTGACTGTGTATTATGATAAAGCCGCCTTTTATTATATGAAATTCCTTTTTTTGAGCAACTCATTAAAAGCCACTTAAGAACCGTGAGCGTTTTAGGGAGCACCACCCAACCCATTCGACCAAAACCCATTCAAAAGAACTGAAAGTTGGAAAACAAAAGAAAGAAATTAACAAAAGAATAAGGGAACAATCCAGGTGTTTTTCAACAAAAATAATAGGCAAAGCAAAAGTAAAATGGATTCTATCTGTTTCAACAATTTCTTTCAAAATTCACGAGTGTCGGCTTTCTTCTATAATTTCTGTTAGAGTTAGAACAAAAGGTGAACAAACATCCGCTGCAGGTAACAAGGTTAAATTTTTTTGATGATAAACAGAGAAAGGCGAGACGATTTATTTAGTATGGATGGTTAACGCAATTATCCACACAAGGATGCAATCAACTTACACGTGTACTACTCATGCACATTCATTTAATCGTATTTAATTCAATTACAAACAATAATTATCCTTTATACTCCTACTCTTGCTACCCACGCGTACTAGTAAGATTTTTTTTTGTTGCAGGCCTTTATTTCAAAACGAAATGGTACTACTAATCTTCACTTGACTTTTCCATTAACCCGGATTGTATTTTTAAAAGCAATTCAAGCATCTGCCTAATTAGGTGGGCTACATACTTTATTATTTCGCTGTTTTATTATTTATTAGATAAATCGTTCCGAATGATTTGGAGTGAATTGTATCCTTTTATGATGGCCTGTTCTATTGAACTACATATTTACTTCAGCAAGACTTTTATTGAAAGAGGTAATAAAGAATCTATTAAGCCCGCCTGCGTTTCCTATCGCAGAACTTATCAATAAAGTGCAAATCGAGAGACTGTTTTCCCTCCGCATTTCCCTAAGAAATAAAACTCCATTTGTCAACAACAACTGCAGAAAAATGCTCGAAGGAGAAAAAATAGTCTATCATTATCTTAGCTTTACTCCGTTTCAAAGTAGGCTCAGGGAAGCTCAAAGCTCTGCATCTGCTGGTGGAGAAGAAATTATCGTTACTTCTCCAGAGTAGTAGCAGTAGCAAGTAGCACACCACACCGGCTTTCTCGTAATAACTTGAAAAGAAAGGATTTTCATTCGGACTGACTATAACTCTCCTCCTCAGCAATTTCACTGGTTTCCTCTTTTCTTTTCAAAATATGGAGATATCATCTTTTCTCGCTCCCATTTTACAAGTTTGGTTTCTTTAAGGGAGAGTGCATATATGTATATATAGAACACTAGGTTTTTTATTGTGAGCCATTCCCTCCCGGTAAAGCCGCCTATTATTCATTTTTCTTACCTGAGTTCCTGTCACAATCGTAGTCTGATAGCAAGAGCAGATGGTAACAAGAAAATTGGCACAAGGGCTTATTCACCCCATTTACTATATCAAAAAATATATACTATAAATTGCGCAAAGCAGGAGTGCTTCAATAAGTAAGTGGTGCAGTATTGTCACAAAAAAGTTGTATCATTGTAATAATAAAATAGATATTCATCTCCAATCTGACGTTGATAATCGCTTCGTTACTATTGATCGTGTCGTACATTCCGTTGAAAAGTAAGCCTCAAAGCTGAAATGTTCTAAGGAAAGCACACCAACAGCGTTTTTTATTAAGTGCTGATTCATGCAACACAAAAATACACGAAAGAGGATAAGAAAATATTTTCAAAATCTTTATTCCTTTTGAATAATTCAAGTGCTCTATTAACAGAAACATCTAACCAATCAATACAAAGTTCTGAAATTCGCTGATTTTCTTCCTAAAAACGCAAACTTCTAGTTAGTGATGTCCTTAAAGAGTCTTTCGTAGCAAGATAGAGTTCCATAGAGTTTGAAAGTCTTAATTCATTTACTGAGATTCCGAAATCTACAAAATGTTTAATTCTCACTTCTCTCTCGATCCTACCCTCTGTCTCTCTTTTGCTTCTCTTGTGAACTTCTAAATCTTAAGAATTTCTTGAAAAAGCCGCGATGCAATTAAATCCTGTTGAAGTCAGGTCGAAAAATGTTCGTCTTCATCCAAACACCCAACCACTTTCTTCTGGCCCTCTCCTATATCTTTTTCCTTCTCCTTAGTCCCATGGCATGACGGATCATGGTAAATATAATACAAACTCGAGATGACTGTGCTACTACGTTTTAGTGAAGGTGGAATGGGCGTCTCCCTATAATCTTTCGGCAAAAGTATAGCATCCCCAAAGAAATTTTTCTTTTTTCTTGACGATAGGCACATAAAAAACCACAAAATTCAAAGGAAGTAAGGGAAATTACTGGGATAGCGGGAAATGGACCTGTACATATGTATTCCTTTTCTTCACCAACTTCAACTTCTCCTAAAATATTTTGAGCTTGTTATACGGGAAACTTGAAAAAGATGCAGGCTATTGCTAGTATTAAAGTACCTAAGAAAGTTACCTATAAGGATACGTAAGAAAAACAAAATCTCACATGAAATTCCTTCACGTTGCAAAACAAAATCTGCTGCATTTCAAGTTTCATTCTTTAAATACTGATAAAGTGTACCAGCAAAAAATGGCAACTTGAAGCTCCTTGGAACAGTGTATTTTTGAAAGGAAGAAAGCAAACTCCCTCAAATCCACTTCTTTTTTTCATGGTAAAACCTGCTTAAGAAGTTTAATTTCACAAGGGATTATCCATATATTTGAGACTCTTACTCTGACTCGGGAAAAATAAACAAAAGCTGAGAGACTGAATTGGGTGAACGTGTACGGTATTCATGAATGGAAACAGAGAGTTGTGCTTTCTCTCGTTCTCTCATTGTGTGTGTGCAGAATCATCATCATAACGTGTGCTTTACTCTTTAAGTATTCTTGTCCAAGTAGGTTTGCTTAACCTGAGCTATACCCTTGTTTACTCACTTTCCCCTTGTGACATTGAGCACGGAAAGACGCTCAAAGCTCGATGCTATTTTATTTTATGTAGGCATGTCCCACAAACATGACCATAAAAGGCTTAGCTTTGGTGTGACCAAGATTCTCGCAAAAGGATTAGCCACGCCACACGTCATGACTAAACATTGCCTCTTGTATACGAGAGCTTCTAGTCCTGCAGGAATTAGTAAAAGGATCCTCTACTGACTGACACTCATCTGAATTTGTATTCAAGGAAGCATAATCACTACGGGACAAAAATAAAGGAGAATCACGATTTCTTCCACATAAACAATAATAAAAAAAGATAGAAAATGTGATGGAATGGTCTTTTAAAAGTGCAGATTATTTTTTAATGGAGGCCATGTCCTGCACTGCTCCCATTCAAATGAGGAAATATCCTCTAAAGCGCAGAGGATCTGTCCCTTTTCTTTTGAAATATGTTCTACTTTTTTAGATTTGCAAGTTTTGCAGGCCTGAATGTGCACCCACTTGAAATGAAAAAAAATGAGACAAACAATTTCAAAGGAGAGATCATTTCTTTGTGGCTTTAATCATCGTCATACAAGCTGGAACGTAAGCCTAGAGAACCACAGACTGAGTTAATGCAATTCACGACAAACTATGTTTGCCAAGAATGGGATTTTGAGGGCACACTGAATCTCATGTTATGGCCATTATCACGACGATGGCCATAATAAAAGGAAATTTTGGGTTTGCGACTGAATTCCAGTGGATGTTTAGAAGAAGATAATAGATTTAATGCTTTTCCACAATTGTCAGGAGCCTTTGAAAATTAATCCTGAGAACATGACCACTGTATTCAATTACCTTTGACTAAATTCCCAGAATGTAATGGCGCTGACGGCATACATGTGCTATTTACGCTACATAATGTACCTGAGAAAATGTTGGAGGAAAAGTGACTCCTTTCAGCTTCTTATGAAGGCTGAGATGTAATCGTTTTATGGAGAGTCACAAAATAAAGTTTTGTCATCCACTATTCACATTTTATGGCATCAGGATCAAATGTGGATTTGTACACTCGTGTCAATATCATTACACCTGTGACCACTGGATCAAAGCGGAGTCATAATTTTTTATAGAGTTGAAGGTAAACAACCAAAAAAATTCTAATTTGATTTTATTGTCAAAACGAGTCTTACTTACATGCGTCAACAACTGTGCTATACTAAGCCGATGTGGAAAATGTTTAGCCAGGAATTGGTGAGGCCTATAGTAGGGCAAACTAATGTTTAGGCTTGAAAAGTTCTAGAATTTAACCTTTTAAGACTGCAAGTTAGTATACGTTACGCCCGGCAAACACTGTTCATGTCACCGTAACCACCCGAAAAAAAATCAACACGAACCTTACTTCAGTCTCCTCTTTTTCATACGATACACCAAAGTTAAGAAAAAGTTTTTTAAAAAGTCTAAAAGTAATTTAAATAGAAAAATATAACATTTTCCTCTCAAATGAAGTCGATTTGTATACATGAATGGGAGCGTGAAATACACAAAGAAATCCAATTGTTGACATAAAAAACACGATAAAAAAGAGCAATGAATGTATGGACGTATATTTCCTTTCCAGTGACTGAGCGCAGAAAACAATAAACCTATGATAAGGGAAAGGAACCAAGAGAATTTCATATTTTTGAAATCCATTTTTTGATGTTTTTCTCGCATGAGTAAAACGGTTCGTTTTAGAGCAAAAAAATGTGCGTTGAAAAAAAAGTTAGCTGTGTATCAAATAAATATGCGTTCCCTACTCTCTTTCTTTCTCTATTTTCTCTCCACCGCCGTCATCAAAATGTATTTATTATTATGCATAGCTCTTTTCACCCACTCACTCACTCAAGCTTTTACTTTCACTGTCGGAAGCTCTATGAAAATTGTAAATAAAGTTTTGGACGGAAAGTAAAGGAAATACAAATCCCATGTGATACTATTCCATATAAAAGACCTTAGCTTTTCTACGCTTTTTAAAAACGAGCCCCGCTGCACTGTGCACGGCTTTTACTCAGGTATTCAGGAATTTCTTTAACCTTAAATCTCTTTGAAAATAGATGTAAGGTACTAGCATGTAGGTCGAGGGGTCTTTGTTGATGTCGCCTTTTCTTACAAAATGGACCTAAAAACTTAAACGGTTGCGTCTGTATTTTTATAAAAAAAATAGGCCGACAAAGAAAAAAATATGTATTGAATTCAATGTAAGCTAACTTCAACCGTTTCTGATCTGCTTTACAAACCTTAGTAAAAGTTTCGGACAAACAAGAACTAAATAATGTAAGGAAATTTGAATGAGTAAATGCTCAAGTGAGAAATCCTTTTCCGGTTCGCAGGATTCACAGAAAAAAATAACCGAATCGGTGTATGGTTGGTTGGTACAGGAATTATTGCGGCCTACTCACTTTCTCTTATGCTTGGGAAAGCAGAAAACACACGTTCCGTCGTAGTCAACCTAACCAGCTAGATATAAGTAAGCTGAAACTCAAATAGCACTGAACTTGTGATACAATTGTTCCTTTTGTACCCATACCTCTGGTTCGGCTTTCACAACACAACAGCCTCTATTTCTTTTGAGAAACAACAGACGAGGGGTACTTTCTCAAACAAAAATATAAATAGAAAAATTGTAGTTGTTTGCCAGTTCAAGATTATCTCGTAAGTACAGGTTTGTACCGGCAAAATCTTGAGAGGGGCGGGCGTTATGAAAGCATGTTTCAGGGGAAAAAATTATATAGTTTATTTGCGACCTGGTCTGGTCATGTCCATAGGTACACATACTTCATTTCGATTACTCTTTAACTTTTAAAAAGTGGGTAATGGGTGTTACAACCCTTGATACTGTAAGAAAATAAGCTATTTTTGTACTTACCATTGATCCATGAAGTCTCCAGAGATGGTATAAATCTGCTTTGAGAAGTTCCCTTGAGTGTAGTACGGCGATCTCTCCATATTATAATCAGCCTCCATGATTCCCCTTCCTCTCTCCACTCTCGATCTTCACGATAATGATGTAGACAGCAAGCCTACTGTTCTATCTCTTCTCTATTTTCAAGATAAATGATGAACGATTTCAAGGTTGAATGGAAGAGAAAACCAGAGAATCATCCGTTTCCCGTGATTTTTTTTTGTTTGGTTGATGATGATTGTGTCTGTGTGGGCCTACGGTATTGTTGAACGTGAGGTATTGACCACACAGCGGGGAAATAAATGCGTCGGGCGTACTACGATCACTCACAAGAGAAAAAAATATGATGATGATGATGATGATGATAGGTAATGATATGATGATGGTTTGATACTCTTTTTCTTTCTGTTATTTTTCTACCTTCTTTCTAGTCACCTCCCAATTCAATTCACTCTGAATTTCTTATGGAAAGTCAGAAACTCAAATTGGTATAGGAAAACTGACTTTTCGTGATATTTTCGATAGGAAAGTAAAAAGGAAGGGTTACTCGTTTTTAGCATTCAATCCCAATGGAACTTTATTAGTTGCCTATTATGCTGGTCTTTACGTCAAGGTAATATAACGCCAGAATTACGAATGACATACTTCATATTTCCACACTTGTTTCTCTTTCTTGCGCTAAAAATTTCGCACATTGTTTCCAATTTATTTGATTCGTACAGAAACTACTAAAAACAATTTACATATGGAAGCATTATTACCCTTATTTTTCACTTGATTATTTATGTAATTAATTAATGTATGATTAATTCTTACACAAGCTTAGCTTAGCTCGTTTTCAGTCATTTTTCGTAAACCTAGACGAATTGCAAATGAACTGATAATAGGCGATGTAGATATCCATGCAATGCATAAACTAAAAAATTAGTATGTCTTGCACAAAGTCACTTGATCACGTTCTACATCTTTACAGATTTTTGTGAACACTATAAAGTCAACTCCTCTTTCCAAAAACTGTCATGTAATGGTGGTGTACCAGTAAATAATATGAAATGTTTTTAGCTCCATCATTACTTTTCCCGATAGAAGTATTTTCTATTATACACGAAGAACTCCAACACAACGCCTTCTTCAGCTTACTCAAGTCAGAAGACCCCTCTAGTTCGCAAAAGTATTAAAAGCGGAACACTACTACTGCCGCTGCCGTTGCTGGTGGTTTCGAAATCGCACATTCTGATTCTTCTTTGAGTTCACTATCGTCTGAACAAAACCGTTGCATCATCAATATCATCATGAGAAAGCATTTTCCCTATCCTTTCCCTCCATTAATTTTGTTTTTCATTCCCATCTCTTTTCTTCCACACGATCATGCTGGCTTCCTCTGAAAGGGAGTTTCATTCAAGGCTCGTTATTGTCGTGGATTATGGCATGGCATGGCATGGTTTGCTTTTTTTCCCTTGCTCGTGCTACTGACTCGCCTCTTATCGCATCATTCTCATGAAGCGATGTCAATCACGGATCGCTTTTTCTCATGGACTACGGAAACTCGAGGAAATCTCATTATGACTGACTGCGTATTTGCAACATTGAATGACCGATGATGACGATTACATCGACGAGCGACGGTGACATGTTTGCTGAGTCACTATTAGCCGGAAAATGTTTTTACAAAAAGTTTTACATCAAAAACTTCTCAGCAGTAATATCAATAATGGCAATGCATTTTCCCTGCAATTTCTCCTCAGAAAAGTAAGGGGACACATTTTTGGTGGAGAAGAGAAAAGAAAATATCAATAGCAATATCTCTGTAACTTAGGTTAGGTATTTTGTTGAACACGTTTTCTTTTCCAGAATAAATGTGCTGGTAATAATAATAGTAAGTAAGTAGGAGTAGCAGAAGTAGTAGTGATGATGATAGTACTCCTCTTCTGTCCTAACTATCTATCTTTTTGTGATTTTCATAGTGTCGGTGGTGGTAAGCTCACGTTCCCTCTCTTTTGAACTGCATAAATATGGTCGGTCGCGGTCGAAGCCGTAGTATTCACGTCGTCCCAAGTTCCCAATTCCAGCATCATCATTCATCCCGCCCTGATTCTTCGTGGTTGTAGACTGACTAGTACGGGACTTGAGATGGCAACGGTAACGGCCTGGCTGCCGATGATACTTTCACATTTCAACTGCACCAATGGGGAGAGCATCTGCGTAAAATCACACATAAAATATTTATGAGCATATCATTGTTAAATTATGAAGATGATATAATGATATCATGAATATTATTATTTCAGGGACCAGAGGGTACATGTCGCGTCGCCTCTAATATCATCATAGCATACTTCTTTTTTATACAAAACTTTATTATTCTTTCTCTCATATCCTCTTCATTCTTCTTAAGATGAACATGCGTAACGCTAATCGGAAATGAGTGCTATTTTCTGTAAAACATGTTTTTTCTCTTCATTCGACAGTTTATCCGATCCTGTTATCTGCCTCATAAAACGTGCGTTAACCTAAAATATGCATATCGATAGAGAAAAAAAGGAAATCGATTTTTTCTCTCAAATAGAGTAAAGGCATCAATTTCGCAAAGTCATTCCTTTTTCCATTCACCCCTCCTGCTCCTCCCCCGTTTCTAAAACGGGAAAACACAACTTTTCGTCTAGAACTATTATTTGGCAGAGGTTGCATTCGGCGAAAAAAAAGTTTAAAACAGCTGACTCAACAGAAAAAAATAAACTAAACAAGCCAAGTTATAACCGTGTAGATAGACAAGAGAAAATTCTATTGGAAAACTCTTAGCCTAAAATGATCATTTTTATTATGCAGTTTTACAAAAAAAGAACCATACTTCCCATGAGAAGAAAAAGATAGGAAGTCTCTATTCTTTTACCATTTTTCTTTCTCTCTAAAACGCCGTTTCCTCTCCTTTTATTCTTCTTAAAGCCAAAGATCTACATGTTTTTAAAGAAAAGAAAGGGGAAAAAATGATGACGGTCTGGGTTGATAGAAGTCTACAACTACACACACGCAGCAATGTTGATGATGATGCTCATCATTGTATAATAATGATTGCTTTAAAAAATTTCCTCTTGGACGACTCCTTTCTTCGAATAGCCGGCGTTACCTCCTCCTCCACGAATTTTTTTTACCGGTATGGCTTGATGATTTATGAGCTTTGAGAATTTTTTTAGTCCCTTGTCTATCTCAGTACCGTACCACTGCTGGGCTGTTCATTTCTCTTCCTCCATACTCCATAAGGCATTATAAGCATCCCTTTCCCTTATTATTACCTCCTTCAAAGAGGAGTACAATAAGTAAAAGCATAATAGCCTCTGTGTGTGTGTGTGTGGTAGGAGGCTTGATGGTATTTTTTTATCACGAGGCACATGCCACAAAAACCAACCACAGAAATCCCATCCACCAAAAATTCCTTACACATTTACCGTTTGCCGACAGGAAGAATGCGTCTCTTTGCTTTAGTGTTGTTAGTTCATCTCCGCGATTATTCTTAGAGCTCCATTTAACAACTTCCCGATGGAGGAAACCCTTAAAAACGTTGCTTTCTTTTACAAGTCATGTAGTTATTCATTTCTCCTTTTGTATAAAAAGTAAAACAAATAGTTTCGACAATTAAGAAGCTCCGCAGAGATAAGAGTCATTAAATGGAGAGGGAAATGGGAGTAATTTAGAAAATTATTATTTAAAAATTGAACCAATCTTTACTTTGCTGGAGGAAGAGCACATCACATCTTCCAGAAAAAAAGAACGTGTGAACATCCCAGAAAGAGAATCCTTTTAACGCTCCATTCGCACGGATGCATATTTCATTTTGAATGGGAGAGAAATCAGACAATTTATTTCCCCAGAAGGTATGTATGACGTAAAACATACGGAAAGAAGAAAATATTAAAAGAAGAAAGCGCAATATTCGTGATAGATCAAGATAACACGCAAACTATGAAGGGGATGATTGTAGTATCCTTCCAAGAATACAAAACCTCTCTCTTTGCATACTAGGTGTATAGCATTTGGAAGAAAAAGTAGAGGAAATCAAGTAGACAAAAAAAAGTGAAAGAAGAGGATATAAGCATCATTTCCCATTCGACATCTCTTCTTTTTTTCACTTCGGTGTAACAAAACTCTTTCCACTTCTCACCAGAGAAACTTTTATGCCTACGAAAAACATACATATATGTATATACTTAACTATACCTACATACACGGAAGAAATGATCAATCTAATCTTTTGGAAAATCCTAGAAAAAAACGTGATTTCTTTGATTCCCTCTCTGAATAAAAGAAGTGAGGTGGCCGCACACACATACATTACGTGTACGTCAACTTCTACAAATTACGTACAAAAGGCGCAAGTAAAAGAAGCGATTGGAAAAGTCAGTATTCTTTCTTTTTTTATGGACTTTATTATATACTTTTGACCTGGCCTCATGCTGTTTCCTGACCACTTGTAGTTGTAGTAGTAGCCACTGCCAGAAGCAAATGAGATTTATTTTTTCTCTCAAATGGATGATGGTGCGAGGACGAATAAAAAAAGAACTTGAGACTTTCAGTTCCCAATTTCCAGACAATCGTCTCGAATAACAGTAGAAAGAACTATAAAAAGGCTGTGCTTTTGCTTGTCACAAATTCCAGGTAAACATATAAAATTCAAAAATCTCGTATTTCGAATTTTCTTCCCTTTTGTCCTTCTTGAATAAAAGATTATATAGTGAAATTCCTTTCTTAAGCGTTCTTTTCAAAGTTCAAGCGGTATGGTGAAGTACAATTGCTTTGCGTACCAAATGCTTCATCTTGTCACCGGGCATATTACTTTATTCATTTTACTGCTTCCATTTAGGGGGAAATGCAAGTTTTTTGGATAGCAATTTACATTTTCAGTCAGGGACATGATGCCTTCAAAAGCTCCGAGGC
Source organism: Seira musarum (assembly GCA_027743895.1). NCBI lineage: Eukaryota > Metazoa > Arthropoda > Collembola > Entomobryomorpha > Entomobryidae > Seira > Seira musarum. The sequence goes on along the minus strand of JAHZMX010005828.1, from coordinate 6,929 downwards.
ACTTTTATCATTTGTCATATTTCATATATTATATTTTTTCATATTATTATTGCCTTATTGGATGACGGCAATAACTCGTCGTTCTTCTTGGGATCGGTAGCATCACCGGAGTTTTTTTTATTTCGTACTAGGTAAAGATGTAAACTTTTCATATTAATAATCTACGCCGTAAAATATTACGATGCTGTACTGTATAAGCTTTTTTGTTGGATTTTCCCTCTCGCCGAATATATTTTTCCAACAGTATCTGTCTTGCCTCACGATGGAAATCGACATTATTCCACTAAACTGGCCGAGACAGGAAAGAGACAGACAGATACGGAACATCATGTACGTTTCTCTTTTCCTATTTTACCTTACGCTGAAGACACAAGAAGCCGCCAGCTACAGGGAAAACACTAAATCAGAAGTTTTCAAACATGATCATTCGTTACCCTGCTTGTTTTCCTTGGAATCTTGTCTCTGTCCAAGACTTTCTCAGATGGATCACCTTAACCTCATCCCTCCTTGACTTGGAGGAGAGCATTCTACTGAAAAAAAACCTAAGTCGCATGACAGATTTCTCTCTTTTTTTCTGAAGGAAAAGAAAAAGTTGGAAACTACCTACTATCCCCGCATGTAACTTTTCTTGAAATGCATGCTTTTCTCTTGCTTGATGCACATACCTTGGTTCTTTTTTCCCTTCATTCATTTGCCTGCTTGGGTTTAGTTAGGCACATAATATGTTTATAGTTTACCCTTCCACCTGTATAAAATGAACCGTGGGGATTTGCTTCAATTCATCATCCTTATTTCTCAAGAGGACGTACTCATGTGTTCTTTCCGTATGAACGTTCACGAAATCTAAGAAGTGATTTTTTCCTCTTTTTCAAAAAAGTGACAGCGCACTTCCTTTTACTCTCTTTTTTCTAAAATCGTTTTTCTCTCTCCAGGAAGGAGTCCATAATGCTAATGACTTTGGCTCATCTTGTTTTTTTCTCTCTTTTATGTTGACGCAATAAAAAGCACTATCTCCATTATTTTGTGGTATCTGCCTGATTTTTCTTCTCCCATTATTATGGATGATTGGTAGCAGGATTAAGGTTTTAATTTTGTCATTATTATTACCCAATGGTAAAGGACAATAAAAAGCCTAGCAGTCTTTGTGCAAGACTTCCTTTCATCTCAAGAAGACTAAGACGAAAAGCATCTCGAAAATTACAGTACATTTTCCTTCTGTCTTCCTCTTTCTACGACACACGAAAACAGCAAATGAGCAATCGAGGTAACGACTTATTTCCTTTAACCGCGTTCACATGCATAAACTTACGTCAGTCGCGTCACGTCAGTAGTTTAGTACTCCTAAATACATACATCGAATTGAGAGCATCTCTGTATTCCCATTTTGTTTATAAAAGTGTGTCTATTGAGCAATTAAATTTTCTCTAGTCGAGTTGTAAACCATTTTGCTAATGACATTTTCTCATCATCACATCATCCATCTTTTTCCTCGTCTCTCTCATTCACCAGAGACGAAACACAGTCTTTACACCATCTTCCAGTAAATACACTTTACTCAGACTAAAGACACAAACCTAAACCATTTTACTGAAATCCGGTCGGTAAATTAGAAAAAATTAGAAGCAAGGGCGATAACTTCGTTCACGTTTACCATAAAGTGGTACATCCAATGAAGCTGTTATCTTCTCTCTTTCTCTATTTTACGAGTTCAATCAAGTTCGGATCGGTGGGCAGGTCCTCGACTAAAGATGGTTTTCATAAGGCAGAGTTCATAATATGTTTTCTCTCTTCTGCGTGCTGCCGCATAACAGTGTGGCATATGAGCCTACAAAACGGGAGCTAGAGGATTCCCTCTTAAGTGTTTGCGAGATTAAGTAAAGGCCTGTTTGTTTATGTGTGTTTCCCTCACTATTTCTCTGTTTTAATCTTCCTCGCACACGAAGAGAAAGTAACCAAACATGCATGGTCCATTTCAGGAATTTTCCTCGTCACTACACCAAACACAGGTTCGCTTTTTATGGCGTAATCATCATCACATCACACACTAACCTAAACTCTCTTGAACTCGTCAATGCGAACAAAGTAAGTTACAGAGTGTAGTTCCCAAAAAACACTCAAAGAGAAGATGGGGAAGGGCATGCATTCAAACTTGGAATGATATATCGCGGTTTTCAAATACATTTTCAACCTATCAACTTTCCCCACTCTTCGTCTTGTCTTTTTGACGAGAAGTAGAAGGCCTATCGTTCAATTTAGATTGGTTACGCAATCCAATGCAACGGTGTTTTAGCCGCAAAAGTCCTACGTTCATACTTTCTTACTAGTCTCATGACATAGATTTTCATCGTTTTCCCAAAATCCCACTTTCCAGGCAATAAGAGGGGAAATAGGTAAAGAATCTTCTTGTGCTTTCATTTTCTCCAAAATAATAGTGGGGCAATAAATCCACCATTTTCACTTTTTCCCAAGCTTGTAAGGATGAGTTCCAGTTGGTAATGCTCAGAATTATTACGAAAAGTTGTATTGGGGCACAACACCAATCAAACAAGATGATGGGATTGATCCTTCTTCTCATGCTTGTACATAATGCATGTCCTACATCAACATTTTCCTGCAATTTCTTTCCTTCGTCTTCATCATTCTCAGTCCGTTTTGTCTATACCGCATACTACATAACATATTATCTGAAAGGGAAAACAGTCGGATTGACAGAGCGTGCATTTTTTCTTAAGCAGAGAAACATCCTGTCTTTGTCATGTCGAAACGATACATGACAATCATGATGGAAATAGCATGCTTTTGTTTCCAATTTCAAGGAACATACAAGCTTGTTACAAAGTTCAGTCTCGATAGATGCAATTGACCGTGTTTTTTTTTTCAATATAATTTTAGTGATTGTTGAGGAAAAAATGTAGTACTGAGAAAGGTCGTAAAAAATGTATAGTTTACAGAACAACATACAACCGGGAAGTCGACCTAAATAGCCCGGTCGGGTTTTTACAATTCATTACAGTTAATTGAATTTAGAAATTCGAACCAATCTTTATTTTTGTGTTAAGAGGCTTCATATAAGGCAAAATGTATTCATACGAGTCATATTATCTGTCTGTAAATGCTTTCCTGTCCTGTTATATGTAGAGTAATATGACACAAATAACTTCAACTGTTGACTGTTAATGATGTAAGTCGGCGTTGGAAGCAAGACATAAATTGATACAATATTTGGTTCTATACTAACGTAAGTATAGCTTGTCATTGGCTCTTTTCTGTCCTTCGTTTTACTGTCGTGTTTTACACTAAACCAAATGGTTGGTACTAACTAGTAAAAGGACAAATTGTAATGTTCGAACATCTCACCACCTCACTTATTTCTCAATTTAATTACAGTGTTTGCTTAAATTAGAGAGGGTACGTTATTACATTGGCTAAGCCCTGGGAATAAGAGTCTTCGTGGTTCATTTGATAGCAGAATTTGATTCCTATTGTACCCGTGTCCATATTTCTTTAAGGAAAGCATCAGTATTATTTCTTACAAGCTAACATGACAAGAATCTCAAAAGGTATTTACCAGGTCTTGTTTCATTCTAAAAAATTCCCACTCTAGTGTAACAAATTACGATAAAGAAAGCGTAGGCAGTTGTAAGGGTGTCTACTTTCCCAGAAGATTGTTCGTCTTAGACAGTGTTGCTTAAAAAATGTATGAGTGTTCTTTGAAGCTCTCTTCAACATCATCTGAAGAGCCACGGAGCCTAATGTCCTTTTCTGACAGAGGTTTAGAATTTTTTTGCGTAAATTCCTTCACCTATTCGTATTCAAAACACGTGATATATAGGAATGACGATGTTAGCACGTGCACGCACTTCGATACATGCAACATGACTTTCGTGAAAGCACAAACTGTGAATGAGAAGTGAAAATGTGAAAGTAAATAACATGCTGAACAAAATCGACCAGCTCTGTACACAATCCCTAGCCGATGAACGATGAGCTGATAAGTAAAGCAAGTTTCACACGAAAAGAGCTAAGCATTTTCAGCCAGCGGATGAAATGAGTAATGCAGCAGCTTCAGAAAATCCAAATTATTTCCCACAGGATCGATATCATAAAAAGCGATAGTGCTAAAAACAAAAATGATATTTAGGTCATCGACAACGAATTTGTGGAATCATAAAAACGTGTGCAAATTATTATTATGGGAGTGATTGAAATATGATCAATGAAAATCAAGGTTGATTAATGTCACGACATTTCAAGAGACTTTGAGCTAAATAGAGCACAACAACAAGAAAACCTAGCTTAGCTACAGCGGCATACTAAGTAGTAAAGCTTCGAAGCAGCCCAAAGGAAAGTGAATATAAATATCAATAAATATCCTTTTTGCCATTTTATCCTCAACTCCATTCACATTTCTTGCAAATTGTGAGCAATATTGAGACACATAAAAGTATAAATCACATTCCCCTCTCCATCAATCACAAGGGAAAAAAATCAGACCTTCATTATCTGACCCAATCTAATTTCCCTTTGTCGGCTTTCCCCCTCTTTTGTGGACTACCTTGTTTACTCGCCGTCTCAAGACCCCCTTTTTCCCTTTGTGTGGCAAATTGGACTTTCATATTTTCTCTCCTTTGTTCTTCCAACATACACACTCATACACAACAATATCATAAAAATGTAATTGGGAAGTGGTATCGCTGTCTCTCTAAAAAATCGTGAGGTATAAGATTTCTTCAGAAAAAGCCAAGCCTTTGCCAACAACTTTGCCTTTTTTAAGAATAGACTAGAGGCAAGACATAATTGGAGCTCTCTTTTTTATCTCCCATCATATCTCCTTTCTTGTGCGAAACTCAATCTGCAAATAAGTTGCAAACTCTCATAGAACTTGATAAAGTGCTGATACCATTTCGTAATAACCACATAAGGGATAATATTATTGGTATATCATAGACGTTCCTCGTAAGAAAAAAACGTGTTTCATGTTCAAATTTATAGGTTGAAATTGAGCTATATATTATTTCCCTTTTTTATAATGCAGCCATTCGACCATCATCGATACTACGATACATAATTTTAGGCTATTATGTGTATCTCTCTCTCCTTTTTTATCCTACTTTTCAATAAACTAAATATCATTTTGGAAACAAAGAAAAGTGGGTTTCCTCATGATAATTTCCCCTTTTTCTCCAGCAATCCACTTCCAATACCCCTGGTTTAGTGGACATGGTTGATTACTATAATATTGGATTGACGACGACGAAGCGAAAACGACAAACAACAATGGAATCTATAAAAATCGAGAAAACAGTTGACGATATCGCGTAACGAGTCGAAGAATAATATCTTTTTTTTATCCACGCAACTTTCTCAATACAATGGGCTCACTATCGTTTGGTGAAGAACAGAGGAAGCTTTTTTTTCTTTTCTCTTCTCTCTTTCTCCTTTTCTCCCGTCGTTGTGAGTCAACGTTGCTATTTATTTGAATGATGTATAGACCGGTGAGCAGCTCAACAAGCTCGCACTCACTCACTCGCAATCATACACTCGAGAAAAAGTAAAGAATTGCTTTGCATGTATTCATATTATTTTTTTCATCGTGCTTTTTAGAGCAAAATGCTTCTGGAATTACACGGCAGTTTTAGTTGGGACTGAGGGAAGCAGCTCTATATTATTTTATTATTCTTTACAACGTATAAGAAGTGCACTGTGCACTGGAGAATAAAAACTAAACAGCTTTTAATAGATTATGTTTTCCACTGAAATGCATACATACGTACCTATGCACGGAGAAAAGCAACTTATTTCCGGACGTAAAGAAATGTACAAGGGAGAAAGTGAATGAGAATGCTTTCTTTACCTTTGAATGTACTTTTTAAGACTTTTTTCATTCCATCATTTATTTCTCAGCAAGAAGGCGCTTTTCTTGATAGATGACAAAAATAAGTTGCGCTTCCTGCTGTTATCACTTCGTTCTTTTTAGCACCTGTGAAGTAAGTATAATATATGAGAGCGTGAATAATATTACTACACGCTCCTTTTGATCTCTCTTGAGAAATAAAAGCCGGATAACTTAAAAGACAATTTGCTTGCTTACATCTTCATTTTTTACTTTCCATTTGCATAATTACCTGAGCGCGTCAGAGTGGCTTTTTCTTAGTATGAAGCGCTTAAATAGATCTTTTTCAGACTTTGTTTTTCTCTCTGAGCAAAATAAGATATTATTGTAATAAAAAGGTATTGCAAGTTTTTCATTTCAAAACTTGAGACGCTCCATATACTTAGGTATCGAACTTTATAACATAAAAAATAAAATATGTGCAACTTTAGGATCAACTGTTTTTTTTGTATGTATGTCAAATCAACACTACCCTCCCAGCCAGATCAAGATAATCAATGCTTTCAAGGCAATGAATGACAAATTCCATTATTCTCTGGCACCAGGTGTCTATCATAATCATTGGTGCACATGATGAGCTTACAAATTCTCACCATTGTACTTAACATATGTATATCTATTCCAATCCTCATTACTATTAAATTATTACTTTTCCCGGTATTGTCAATAATGCACTTCAGCAAATGACCTCAAACCAGCAATTTCCATTTCTCATGCCTACACATATACGGTGTCTTATCAGAAGTCGTTTAGATTAGGTACATTGCAGGAACATGTGGGAACCGGCTTATTTGTCGAAAATGAAAGAATGTCAGCGTGTCATCAGACTTGCAGTCAAACCGGAAATGAGAAAAGCTGGGTGAGCCAGCAATCCACTCGACTCATTGTCATTTTGGAAATACATATATACCAATCAAAAGGCTTCCACGATTAAGGGCGAAAATTGGGCCCCAAAAAAACTTATTCCTGAATTTTTTGTAAGATTTTAGTGTTGCCATCGATGTCAAATGTTAATATTTTGTTTGAAGTAAATAAT